>JACXGM010009842.1:0-11625 GCA_016801145.1 Umbra pygmaea | reverse complement strand
TTGATAATGAAATATTTGTGTCTCTCTGTCTCTTTGTAGCCCCTAATGGACTGATAATGAAATACTTGTTCTCCTCCTACACATTTGAATTATATTTTTGTGGATTTTTTGTGATGCAAGTCATGCAAACACGCATGAAAATGTGGATGGATTGTTCATTTGTTAACTTTGAGTCTACTGTATTGGCCCCGAAACAACATGTGACTTCATCACTCTGTGTTTACGGTAGGACGTACTTTCTGACTTGTCCCAAAAACTGATGGGTTGGGTCCAAGCAGGAAACATATGGGTAAAGCAACATTTCGAAAATCATTGGCTTTGATAATTTCATTGGTTAGAGATGATCTAATCACCAAGGATTCTGTTCAGAACAAAGAGCCAGTCAAGATTTCATGATTTGGCCCTGAAAATTTTTGCAGACTTCTATATTGTTAGGCCATCTTGCTTTTGTACTTTGTTTCTGGAATTTTAAAGCAGTTGCTGTCACATCAACTACATCCTGGATAGCGTTCCTGATGAATTGAACAGTTTTTTGTTTTTCATCTGTAATTACAGTTTTTCATGATTGCTAAAACACTAAAAGTGAATACCCAGACCAAAGCTTTGAAACTGTAACGTTTGCATGCATGTCGTACACACAGGCACCTAACGAGTAAACACATTGTCGGCATAGCACTGTAATCAATTCTGCAAAACAAGGTGCAAAACACTACACACAGTGTTGCATGTTACACACGTTGGCCAATGATGAAACACTCTGCAGTCAGCATGTCCAGTCAATAATCAAAACACACACGACATTAGCAACACCCCCGCACACACAGTAAAACACTTAACCGGTAATTGAACACAAATTGGTCACATCTGTAGCACTATACATAGAATGCAGGTATGAGCACCTGTTGTGAGACAATCGCGAATATGGAGGCCAAAGGACCAAGGGGAAGACAAGGAAGACAGGGGAAGATGGAGAGGAGAACGAGGAATAGACTCTGGCAAAAACCAGACATCAGGGCCGAAACATCATCGGCCAAAGGGCCATCGTGAAAGTCCCCGGGCAGTGCGGGGGCAACATCACCATGCGTGCCGCCATTAGTGGTCAGGGAGTCCTCCATCACCATGACAACTTGGCTCCCTACAACACTGCACACATACTGACATTTCTGCATGCACTACATCCCGCAGTCACATAGAACTGACCAGGGCAGCCCATGTTCGTTGTCATATGGGATAATGTCAGTTTCCACCGGGCTGCTCTGGTCTGGGACTGGTTCGCCAACCACGACCATTTCATGGTGCTGTACCTGCCCCCTTATTCCCCGTTCCTCAACCTGATAGAGGAATTATTTTCAGCATGGCGGTGGAAGGTCTATGACTGCCTACCACATGCATGTGTGCCGCTCCTGCGAGCAATGGAGGAGGCATGCGGAGACATGGAGGTGGGGTCGATCCACGGGTGGATACGCCACGCTCTGCGATATTTTCCCCATTGCCTGCAAGGGAGATCATCGCCTGTGATGTGGACGATGTGATGTGAGCCAACCCCAATCGACGGAGTGATCCCTGACTTGTAATGGGAGTTGTTGTGCTACCTGTACAATTTATCACTGAGGCTTAAAAAATGGTTATAAAAACGGTAATAAAAACAGTTTAAAAACTACAAATGACAGAAGTTTCTTGAGTAAAGTTGACCAGTGTGTTGTGTCTGTTTGACTGTTTATTGTTCAGGTGCATGTGTGTTCCCTATCAATCTGAAGAGGGCCTTTTGAAGTCAGAGTGTTAGGTTTTGATTGCAGAATGGCAGTTTTGACATGGCAGTTAGATGTTAATCTCCAAGTGTTGTGTAAAGAATTCTTGTATGTTGAGTTTCGACACGATGAGACAAATTTTGCATTTTGTCTGTTAGCAATTGGGAAAAACTGTAAATGTTGACACCTGTATCAGTATATCTGATAGGAACATTGCCGAAAAACAGCCAATGCCTATATAAACGAAGTACAATCACGACTACACACAAAATTACATTTAGCTTTATGTGTATAACATGGAGGCTTTTTAGAGTTTCCATTTCCCTGCCTGGAATAAACTTTTAGTTTAGAGTATCTGAACAGTTTCCAAAAGTTGCTTGATCAAGTTTATTAGTTTAGTTTATTTCAATCAATCACATGAATACACAACATCACTTACATAACAAAAAATTGTGTCACCTTACAGTAGTTCATGCAGTGTCATCTGAACTAATTTATAATTGATAAAAATACAATACATTCCCATTCATACACATATTACCATTCATGCCTCACTTTTATATTTGTTGATCATCCTACAAATTAGTATTTTGTTTAAATCTTTGTAACTTGGAACACATTTTTACTTCTTCATCTAATAGATTCCACAAGTTAACTCCTTTTGTTTTTATACCTCTTTGTTTTACATTTGTTCTAATCTTTATATGTGAACATGTACACTCCCCTTAGTTCATACTTGCTCTCTCTGATCTGAAACTGTTTCTGGATAGACTCTGGATACATTCTTAACTTTATACATTATTTGCATTGTTTTAGCTTCTACTACGTCTTAAAATATGCATGAGTTTTTAAATAATTGGTTTGTTGGTTTAAGGTATTCAACTATAATAATGAGTTTTATCACTCTTTTTTGTAATATAAAAATAGGGTTAGTGATTGTTTTGTACGTCATTCCACATATTTCCACACAATGTATGGCAATATTAAGGAACAGTACAATATACTGTATGTAGTGAATTTGAATTATGCACATCTTTCATTTTATATAGTATCACAGTGGACATTGATACTGATATTCATGTGATATTCATGTGTTTTGCTGCATAATTTGTGGTTTATAATCACTCCTAAGAATTTATTTTCTTAAACTCTTTCTATTTCCACATTTTCTATTGTGATATTTATCTATTTTCTAAATATCATGAATTTATTTAAATTCAAAGAGTGAAGGCCCTCTCTCTGGCGCTTCCCCCAGCCTACAAATGGCTGATTTCCTCAAGTGGCCTCTCAACCCGACTTTTGTCATTAGATTCCACACAGATTGAGCTGAGAATCCTTGACATCCGACTTCTGCTGTCCACAGCCATGTTGTCCACCCCTTGTCCCGGCAGTCCTGGACAAGTTGCTGGTATTTAGCTTTATTTCTCTCTGCAGCTTCCTCACATCCCTCCTCCCATGGCACTGTCAACTCCACCAGGATGATCTACTTTCCCTCTGGAGCCCACATGATGATGTCGGGCCTTAGACCTCCACTTCCCATCCCCTGGCTAACTGCAGGAGATTCTGCCTGGCTTGGCTGTGGACGACAGTTTTTTGGCCCTCTTTCACAAAGGCGATGGTGCTCAGCAATGCTATTTCTTTGGCTGGTAGTTTCTTCCTCCTTTCTTGCTCCAGAATGGCTGCGAGCACTGCCAAGACCTTGTCATGGTGCCACCTGTATCTCCCCTGTGTCAATGTAATCTTACATCCTGACAGAAGGTGTGCCATTGTTCCTTTCCCACCACACAACCTACACTGTGGGTCCTCCCTCATCCCCCACCTGTGCAAATTGACTGGGGTTAATAAGGTGTCATACACTGCTTGGAGTAGAAAGGATATACGGAAGGGCTTCAACTGCCACAGTTCACTCCATGTGATTGTTTTCTTAGGGAGGTTCCAATCTGTCCATGCACCTTGGGTTGCAAGCTCGATGTATTTTGCTCTTCTCCCCTACTCAAGGTTTCGGACCTTATCCTGGAACATGGTTCTCTTCTCCCTAATGGTGGACTTGGACCACTGCTGGAAATGCGCTGTTCCAAGGTCCTGTCTTCCAGTGCAAGGATTTCCGATGACGTCTTTGGTAATGAGAGAACATTCAGCCTGGTTAATTGCTGTGCTGGCGGGCCACTTACGGCCAGATCTTGTTCTGACTCCTGCTTCCCTGGTGAGTTGGTCTTGAGTCCCTATATGTCAGGGACAGCCCGCTTTTAGCGACTTTACACTCCTCCACCACTGATGACAGGGGAAGCTGGAGCTGACCTTATATAAAGCCCCATGGATGTAAAGCTTGGGGGAATTCCCAGCCATCTTCTGAGGTGCTTGTTGAACTTGCTCTCCATTACTTCAACAGTTGACAAAAGCACCTCAGAAGCCACATGAATCTCGGAAGCAGGCCGGTAGATCCAGCACTTGTATTTCTTAGGCAGGCCAGACTTGTCAATTTTCTTCAACCATTCTTCAACTTGTTTTTTGGTGCTGGAGATGCTGTTCCTGTCTGACAGGGAATCATCATACCACTTTCCAAGGCATCTGATTGGGTTCCCCTGGATGTTCGGGATCACTTCACCTTGAACAAGTAGCTTGAACATTCCAGTTGTTTTACCCTTTTGGATCACCAGGCTCCTTGATTTCTTGGGCTTGAAGACCATCTTTGCCCATGTGGCCATGTGATCCAGTTCTGCCAGAACCCATCTCGCCTGCGCGTGAGTTGGTGATATCACTGTAAGGTCATCCATGAATGCCCTGATTGCTGGCTGTTGACATCCTGCTGCAGTCTTTGGCCCTCTTGACTCTGTACTCGCTACAGAGATGATCAGGTTCATTCCCATGATGAACAAGATGGGAGAGATTGTGCATCCTGTCACTATCCCCTTCTCCACTGGCTGCCATTTTGTTGTAAACTTGGCTGACTGAAATCGTAGCTTGATGTCTCTTAAATAACTGGTGATCATGCCCTGGATGTTATTTGGGATGTGGTAGTAGTCCAAAGCAACTTGGATCAAGTTATGAGGAATAGACCCATATGGATTTGCAAATTCAAGCCAGACAACTGTTAAGCTGCCTTACTTCTCCTTGCTTCTTGGATGAGTTGGCTGAGGACCCCTGTATGCTCCAAGCACACGGAGAACCCTCCAACACCACCCTTCTGGATAAAGTTGTTAATATATCCATTCTGGGTCATGTGCATGCTCATTCTTTTTGCAAGCACAGCATAGAAAATCTTTCCCTCCACACTAAGCAGGTAGATAGTTTGGAACTGGCTGATCTGTGTGGATTCCTGCTCTTTGGGCACAAAGCACCCTTCCGTCCTTCTCCAGCTTGTTGGAATAGTTCCCTTGGACCAAATTACCCGCATAAGCTTCCATAACCTTCGGAGGAGCTTAGGGCATTTTTGTATACTTTGTATAGTATACTGCTGGGACCTGGGGCAGAAGATGATCTTGCGTGCTTGACTACCTCTTGAACCTCTCTCCATGCTGGACACTCTGTGCTAAAGGATATGGTAGGTGGATCAATGTTAATAAGCCCATGGTTTCCTTCCAGGGCTTCGTCTCTTGTAGGATCACTAAATTCCTCCTCAACAGACTGCTCCACCTCCTCTTTTGAATTTAATAGAGTCCCAGACCTTACCTCCCCGAGAAGATATTTGGTGTTGGGTACGGGTCCTTTATAAACTGGACTTGAGCAGCTTCCTGCTTCTCTGCCTCTGCTTTCTTTCTCTTCTGTTGTCATGCTTTTCTGGTCTTACTTTATTCTCTCTCATTGGCACTGTTCCAAACCGTTCCTTTGCCACATTATAGGTGATGGCTGTCAGTAAATCCACTTTCCTTTCCACTGATCCTGCTTGAACCGCTCCAAGCACTTTGTCCAGATCTTCATCTAACATGGACCACTCATTCCCTTCACTCATTTTGGGCCACTTGATTCTTTCCTTTGTTGGCTGGGGTGGGCTCTCTGGAATGGTGTTGGAGACTCTCCTTGTGTGATCTTGTGGGATTGCCTGCACTGAGAGATCTCTAGGACTATGGTGTGCTTCCTGCCTAGGGTTCTCCTGCGTCTCACCAGACATTCTGTCTGAGCGATGTGCATGCATCCGTCCTTGACCACACATGGACTTGCTCTGGTGTATTTTGAGTCCTCTTACTCCTTTGTAGATCCATCTGCAGCTACATTTTACTTCCAGTGCCTCCCCGGTCAAGGTGGTTTGTCCAACTGTACGTACACACCGCCACAGACTTGAGCTTCCAAAGAAGCTCTGGACGCCCTGTCAAGGACGCTTGTCAAAAAAGTATGGGGAAGCTTTTGAAGCTTTGGGCGCTTTGACCGCTCTGACGTGGTATGATCAGACTGTAAAAATAGGGAAGGACTAGCCTACTTAAATATATCGTGAGCAAATGAATTGCATTCCTGTCTATATTTCGATTGGTTGCTGGTTGTTAGCCGCTGAACTGCGTAATAGCTCATTACCATAAAGTAACTTCCACTTTTCTGCTTGACGCTCTGGTTGCTCAACACGCCCAAAACTCCCAAAACGCAACGCCGACTGATTTGACGGTCCTTGCAGCTGAGAGAAGCTGGCTTCCATTGAAAATAAATGACTTCCGGTAACTTTGGAAGCTCAAGTCTGTGGTGGTGTAAGCCTACAGTAAGCCTTCTCTGCGTCTGTGTCACTGTCCATATCATTGCCATTAAATTTGTCCTGGTGAGCCTTTCATCCTCCCTCCCTCTCGGGAAACTCTGGGGGTATTGCTCATTTGTTAGTTCTGTAGCATGCTTGGTGCCCTCTTGCGAGTGCTGCAACAGGGGTTGCTGGCCCCTGTTACCCCACCAGTCTTTCCTGGAGGTCAGCTGTCTCTACAGCATCACCGACCCTCCTCGGTTGCCATCCAGACTTTCCTGGAAGTCACTGGTTGCCCAGAACGCCTAGGTTGCCTATGCCTAGAAACGCCCCTGTATCAGACTACTATTTAACATTACAAGAGACACCTGTATTAGGGTATCTTAGTATGGCGTGCCGATAGTAAAGTGACACACATTGAAATTAACAGCAACATTTCACCACATTTTGCTCCAAACAACATTTAAAAAAGTGGTGTTCAATTTTTAAGTAAATTCTTACCACATTTACAGCAACATTTGTGAACTTTGTCTTATTTACTTTTCTTGTAAAAAATACATTCAATCTAAATCTAAATGTTAAATGTAAAATATTAAAACTAATTCTAAATGTTAACCAATACATCTAAATAATAAATAATACATCTAAATGTAAAAATGTTAAATCTAAACATTAAATGTTAAATCTAAATAATAAATGTTAAATTTAAATTTTAAACGTTAATGTGCTTGGTTAGTATTGTAATAGTGTGTATTAGTATTAGTATTGTAATAGTGTGTATTAGTATTTTAATAGTGTGTAATAGTGTGCATTAGTATTGTAACAGTGTGTAATAGTGTGTACGAATGTGGTAATAGTGTATAATAGTGTGTATTCGTATTGTAATAGTGTGTAATAGGGTGTATTAGTATTGTAATTGTGTGTAAAAGTGTGTAATAGTATTGTAATGGTGTGTTAAAGTGTGTGATGGTTTTGTAATTGTGTGTAATAGTATTTTAAAAGTGTGTAATAGTGTGTATTATATTGCAATCGTGTGCAATAGTATTGTAATAGTGTGTATTATTTTGTTAAAGTGTGTATTAGTATTGTAATAGTGTGTATTAGTATTGTAACAGTGTGTAATAGTGTGTATTAGTATTGAAATAGTGTGTATTAATATTTTAATACTGTGTAATAGTGTGTATTGGTATTGTAAAAGTGTGTAATAGTGTGTATTAGTATTGCAATAGTGTGTATTAGTATTGTGATAGTGAGTAATAGTGTGTATTATTATTGTAACAGTAAATAAAAGTGTGTATTGTTATTGTAATAATGTGTATTATTATTGTAATACTGTACAATGATGTGTATTAGCATTGTAATAGTGTGTATTAGTATTGTAATAGTGTGTATTAGTATTGTAAAAATGTGTAATAGTGTGTAATAATATGTAGTAGTAGTGTAATGGCGTGTCATAGTGTGTAATAGTTTTGTAATTGTGTGTAATAGCGTGTAATATTATTGTAAAAGTGTGTATTACTATTGCAATAGTGTGCAATATTATTGTAATAGTGTGTATTATTTTGTAATAACGTGTATTAGTATTATAATAGTGTGTATTAGAATTGTAACAGTGTGTAATATAGTGAATTGGTGTTGTAATTGTGTGTAATACGGTGTATTAGTATTGTAATAGTGTGTATTAATATTTTAATACTGTGTAATAGTGTGTATTGGTATTGTTAAAGTGTGTAATAATGTGTATTAGCATGGTAAAAGTGTGTAATAGTGTGTATTAGTATTGTAATAGTATGTATTAATATTGTAATAGTGAGTAATAGTGTGTATTATCATTGTAAAAGTGTATTATTATTGAAGCTTCAGCTAAAGAAATGTCTTCTACATGCCCCTCTGGAAGTTCAACTGCAAAATGATGAATCAATGTATATCCAATAACTGCTATACTACTTAAAAGGTGTTCTGTAGACAAGGTGTGAAAGTCCAAAACTTAATTAACTGTGGTCAACTTTTATTAACACAACACTTTCTCTTTCACAAGCCCAAACACACACAAATTATCTATATAATGATTAAGAGCTTACATTATTTGAAGCATGCGGTGAAATGTAAGTATACAAAATAAAGAGAAAAAATACATACCATGCTGATTTTGTGGGGCACCCAGAACAGATTGTGTTATTAAGTAATGTGGAATCGTTAGTCTACATAATGATAAAATATATTGTACATTTGTTGAGTAAATGTAATGCCATTTACAATGCCATTCAATCATAATTCAAAACATTATTCTGCCTTGCAATTACTTCTTTGCATTTTTTCCCTAGATAAGGTACCATTTTTGGGGAAATTGTGAAGTGTTCTTGCGGCCACCCGTAGTTTCCAGCTGGAGTGGAAAGAGTAACTGGGTGGTGGGTTTGGAGCTGGTGGCGTAGCTGGGTAGAATGGGTGGAGTAAATGGCTGGAGTGTTTTGAGTGTGCAGAGTAAAAGGGTGGAGTGGGCAGAGTAACTATGTGGTCTGGTTGGAGTGGGTGGAGTACCTGAGTGGAGTTGGCAGAGTAACTGGGTGGAGTGGGCAGAGTAACTGGGTGGAGTGGGCTGAATAACCGTGTGGAGTGGGCAGAGTAACTGAGTGGAGTGGGCAGAGTAACTGGGTGGAGTGGGCTGAATAACCGTGTGGAGTGGGCAGAGTAACTGAGTGGAGTGGTTGGAGTAACTGGCTAGAGTGTTTGAAGTGGGCAGAGTAACTGGTTGGAGTGGGTGGAGTAACTGGGTGGAGTGTTTGGTTAGTATTACAATACTAATACACACTATTACACAGTATTACAATACTAATGCACACTATTACAATACTAATACACACTATTACAGACTATTACAATACTAATAAACACTATTACACAGTTTTACAATACTAATACACACTATCACAATACTAATACACACTATTACAACACTAACACACACTATTACAATAATAATGCACACTATTACACACTATTACAATACTACTACACACTATAACACACTTATTCAAATACTAATACACACTATTACAGATTAATACAATACTAATACACACTCATACAAACTTTTACAATACTAATACACACTATCACACATTATTACAATACTAAAACACGTTATTACAATACTAAATACACACTATTATACACTATTACAGTACTAATACACACTATTACAATACTAATACATACTATAATACACTATTACAACACTAACACACACTATTTCAATACTAGTAAACGTTATTACACACTAATACAGTATTAATACATACTATTACACACTGTTACAATATTAATACACACGTTTACAATACTTATACACACTATTACAATACCAGTAAACACTATTACACACTAATCCATTACTATAACACCATATTACACACTATACAATATTAATACACACTTTTACATTACTAATACACACTATTACATGCTATTATGACACTAATACACACTATTACACACTGTTACAATACAAATACACACTATTACAATGATAATACACACTATTACAATACTAATACACACTATCACAACCAGTGGCGTAACGAGCCAACACCAGGCCCATATGCAGGATTATCAAGGCGGGCCCCCCTACTACAGCATGTGATGACGCAATGTCTACGAGTAGGCTACCATGAATAGAACAGGATAGGGTCATAGAGACACAGCATATTAGAGATAAGATGACTTACAAAATCAGGGGTAGCCTACACGCACCACAACAAAAGAAAACACTGGTGATGGTGCACCATAACACATGAAAAAACAATGCTGGTGATGGCACACCATAACACATTGTTACTCACTTCTATGACTACACACACATACAGAGGGTAAAGTGATATATTGCTTGCTCTCATAACGCATCACCAAAACGTACATTCAGTTATCATTAAATGGTCTATTAACGCCACAGAGACCATTGAAAATGCTCTACTCTGAAAACACAGTGAGTTCCATGTAGCCTACAGTACAGTGCAATACTCGTTTGCAACTTTTACATATTAATTTATTCAAACAGATGACACTTTGAAGAGAAGCTCACCAAAAATCAGTTTGAAAGATATTACATGCATTTTAATTCAATAAACGAATGTGTGTGTGTGTGCACATAAAATACTTGTTCCAGGACTGTCGTACATATTTGTTACGTTAGGTGTGTGTTGCTATGAATAATCTCATGTTATTTTGGGCATATTGTTTATAGTTTAAAAAAATCCAGACTGCTCAAAAAGCTATTCCAAGCGTAGGCCTAGGCAAAAATAGGCAAAAAATTGCACTACCAAGCTACCTATGACACTGATTAGCCTATTATTGCTATTTTTGAAATTATAGCCTATTCATTTAAAATTAAACATGTTTCAAATTTGGCTATTATGATGAAGTGTTCTTGATATAAGCTCACCTTGTCTCAAACCCAAAGAGGAGGATGAAGGGTCTGTTGCTACTCCACTCCCTGGTGTAAGAGTTTCTGAAACTGAGGGCCATTACGGAATACATTTTAGGAACAGAATCACCTCTCATCTCAGGTTCTCACCTCTCCCTTGGTCATGTCTCAACCCTGCACCAGTCAATTCTCACCCCTACTCCTCAGTCCTCAACCCTCCCCTGGTCAGGTATCACCCCTCCTTCTCAATACTCACCCCTCCCTTGGTCAAGTATCAACCCTGAACCACTCAAACATCCTCCCTCCTTCTGAAACTTCCTCAAGTCAAGTATCACCCCTCCTCAAGTCAAGTATCACCAATATTTCTCACCCCTCCCCAAGTCAGGTATCACCCGTCCTCATGTCAGGTGTCACCCCTCCTCAAGTCAAGTATCACCCCTCCTCATGTCAGGTGTTACCCCTCCTCAAGTCAGGTATCACCCATACTTCTCACCCTTCCCCAAGTCAGGTATCACCCGTCCTCATGTCAGGTGTCACCCCTCCTCAAGTCAAGTATCACCCCTCCTCATGTCAGGTGTTACCCCTCCTCAAGTCAGGTATCACCCATACTTCTCACCCTTCCCCAAGTCAGGTATCACCCCTCCTCATGTCAGGTGTCACCCCTCCTCAAGTCAAGTATCACCCATACTTCTCACCCCTCCCCAAGTCAGGTATCACCCCTCCTCATATCAAGTGTCACCGCTCCTCAAGTCAGGTGTCACCCCTCCTCAAGTCAAGTATCACCCCTCCTCAAGTCAAGT
>JACXGM010009841.1:12443-27137 GCA_016801145.1 Umbra pygmaea | reverse complement strand
CTGTTGTATACATAACACAACTAGACATCTCCTAGTGGAGTAGTGTACAGGTGAGGACATATTGCCCTGTTGTATTACATCTAGTTATGAGACATATCATGGAAAATAAATTATAAAATGTTTTATTGTGTATTTACTGTTAATTCAGATTGACAGAGCAGTTTTGTTTCGAGAAAGACAGAATGGCAAGTTTTCATATAATGACCCATGTATCACATGCAAAAGAAATGTACATTTTTTACAAATCAATGTTTACACACTGGTTCATTTGAGGAGTGATGTAGAAAAGGCCCAGTGGATGACAAGAAAGTGTGCACTGTAAAAACACCTGTTTCTTAATGTCAGCTACAAAACATTTGGGGCTGAGTAAAATAAAACAGGGGTTTGCTGATGCTATGGTACAATAAAGATAAGTCCTGAAATATAGAAATAGGTACCTGCATTTTTATCCAGGTATTGAAACGTTCCATTCTTTCTACTACAATTTATAATAACAACATTCTGGGTTTGGAGAGTTGCCTTGCCTCTTGGCAAATTCTTCTGGTGTTTTAGGACCCTGTGAAGTCAAGGAATTACCTCTTTTAGGTTCGTTCTGCTCCCCAGAAGGGGAGTGGGATGTCAAACCTACTGCACAGGACACTCTGAGGTCAGCAAAAGAGGTATGGGGTCCTAGGTGTGAGCAAGGACACAGAGACCACAGGTACCGATCAACTTAGGCTTTTATTTAGCCACGGTATTAAATAATAATTGGGAAAAAGTGGCTGGACGGAATCAAAGCAAAGAAAGAATATCACAAATACACCACCCCTAACCTGTTCTAATCCTAACACACTCATAGCTAGCCCTAATCTGGCTCACGGATGAGGTCAAAAATACAGTGGGTGGTCCGTCCAGATCTTCCCTAATGTTTTTAGACAAGGGAGTTACCCTACAGGTGGTGTAAGCCCCGGGCGTCTTGCCTACACACTCCCAAGTGTGTCCCCTTTCCCCCTGGGAGGACAAAAATGGAAACAAATGATTAGTACAATACTTTACAAAATTACACCACCAACAATACACTAAACTACTCACACACACAATAGGCCGACCACTCTCTCTAACAACAACAAAACACAGCTCTCACTCTACCACAATTGCTAACACTCTCACACCAACTCTACACATACAAACCAAAACAGACAGAGCAATGGCATGCTCAACCAATCAGAGAGAGACAGAAACTAAAATGGCACTTTTTATACAGGGGAAGTGCATGATGGGATTGATGTTGATTGCTAAAACCAGGTGTATGGGAAAACTGAGGGGAGGAGTCAGTGATAAGTGAAGTGATCAGCTGAACCAGGGCCACCTGTGGGAACACACAAACTGAAAAGAAACAAACACACAGAGAACAAGGCAGAAACACAGCACAGAACAGAAACACAGACCTGGGGGGTATTCCAGAAAGCAAGGTTAACTTACCGTCACATATACCCTGAACTCTCGGTTGATTAACCCAAAACTTGCTTACTCTGGGTATGTCGGTTCCAACATGCCTGTGAGGCGTTAGTTCAATCAACCTCCTATTGGTAACCCAGAGATTCTGCGCGCACACGTGGAGTACGTAAAGCAGTGGTCCTCAAACCCTTCCATGGAGAGCCTAGTGTATGCTGGTTTTTGCTCTTTCCCTTCAATTAGAGCATAATTAGAACCTAGACTGCCAGGTGAGGGGAGATCCTAACCAATTATTGAGCTACTCCATCAGGCTTGTACAAGGTAAAAGCGAAAACCTGCATACACTAGGCCCTCCATGGAAGGGTTTGAGGACCACTGACGTGAAGACATTCAATGGATTGTTGAATCCATTGAACCCACATTAGAGTGTACTGTATATGTAGTCCAGAACCCTCGTTAGAGTGTAATGTATATGTAGTCCAGAACCCACTTTAGAGTGTACTGTATATGTAGGCCAGAACCCACGTTAGAGTGTACTGTATATGTAGGCCAGAACCCATGTTAGAGTGTACTGTATATGTGTAAGATCCAGTCACAATGCTTCTCCATCCGTCCTCTCCACTGCCAATTCGCAAGATCCTTTAACACATGAAGGCAGCACACTCCGAAGGTCCCAATCACAGGAATTCTAAACACCTGCTCATTACCCATGCCAGTATATATGCCTGAGTGTGTTTGTTCCTCATTGCGACGTATTGTTCTTTATCAGATTACTGAGCATTTTCATCATATATTATTCTTCCAAACTGTGTATTGACCCGTGCATTCCTTTTTGACTACCGAGATCCTGATCCTGTTTCTGTACCGTTGCCTGACTACGCCTGAATTGACCATTGTGCCTGTTTCCCTGATTACGACTTTGATTACGCCCTGTACCTCTGCCTGTGCTTAACTGTGTACCTGCCCTGCTTGGAATAATCGACCATTCTAGGATTCTCCTCTGTACCTTCGTCAAGCTGTCGGAGTCTTGATAGTGCCTAGACGGAGTATTATCATCTGTCACATTGTGGACTATTTGTATATATATATTTACTATTAAACTGCATTATCAGTTTACCTGTGTCGAGTCGTTACAATGTGTGTGTCAGAACCCACGTTAGGGTGTACTGTATATGTAGGCCAGAACCCACGTTAGAGTGAACTATATATGTGTGTCAGAACCCACGTTAGAGTGTACTGTATATGTAGGCCAGAACCCATGTTAGAGTGTACTGTATATGTAGGCCAGAACCCACGTTAGAGTGTACTGTAAATGTAGGCCAGAACCCACATTAGAGTATACTGTATATGTAGGCCAGAATTCACATTAGAGTGTACTGTACAGTATTCATAGGCCAGAACCCACGTTAGAGTTTATAGTATATGTAGTCCAGAACCCACGTTAGAGTGTACTGCATGTGTAGTCCAGAACCCATGTTAGAGTGTGTAGTATATGTAGGCCAGAACCCATGTTAGAGTGTAATAAAAGTGTCCCAGAGGCAGTGGCTTAGGCTGCTGCACCAACCAAGGCCACCCACACAGCAAAATCGCCAGTGTTAAATCAACTCTGAGAGTCTTAAAGTTACACTCTCAGTGTTTATATAAAACACTAGGTGTTACTTTAACACTCTTTAACACTCTTTATTTAATAAATAAATAAATAAAAATAAAAATATAAAAATAAATTTAATACTGGTGTTTTTGCTGTGCAATTGTAGATTTTAACCTAAACCTAACCCCTAATATGGAAAGACACTTTTCCTAGTGACAACAAGCTGAAAACTTTGTGAAGAACAAATTGTCAGTTTTTAGTGTATTGATGGGGACTTTTGACTGAGACCACACACATAGTGGCTGGCAAACAAACACACACGATGAACATCTGCATGAATGGTTAACTAGGTATATTGCTATAAAATTTAGTCTATCATTTCACATTTTCCAAATCTACCTTGGAATTCATTTATAAATGAATAGCGTTTTATTTTATTTTATTTATTTATATAATGTATTGGACAGATGAAAGGGCTGGAACCATTGGCTGGAACCTAAGACAGCGTAGTAAGCTACATAAATGAATGTAGTCCAGAAAGCTGGACAACCCCAGGCCACATTCATTATTTTAAAAGATTAAGAAATGAACTATATGTTAATACATTTGCTTTTCAGTCATTTAAGACACTCGTCCAGAAAAGCTACAGTTATTAAAAATAATCAAGTTTAACATTTATTTTGAAAGGACATAGCAGTTGGTTTTGAAACTGGCCAATGAGAACCATTCTACATTAAATGCCCACCCTATTAGCAAATACAAAATATCAAGCTATTTAATGATATTAGGGGTAAAACCAAAGGTGTAAGCTTGGACCCGGAAGTTGAAGAAGCCCTGGGTCGATTCTGATGCTACCTGGCTATCACTTCACGTTAGCATTCCATAGAATCCCATTCATTTTAGGGTCATTTTAACAATGAATACATTTACATCTGAAGCGTTTAAAGACTCTATTTGTCCATTATTAATTTCTAAAGAAACAGGACAATGTATGAAAAGCTCACGTATCTCAGGTTATGGCCCCGTAGCAGCTGTTCTTGTGAAAATATGCTAACTATTGTGTCATAACCACGTGACTTACTGTCGCACTGTTGAGAAATTACCATAAAGTCCAGGAGAAACTTGCAGGCAATCGGGTGATGTGGAGGCATACGGTCAAGAGAGAAGCCCATAGAGTGTCACACGAAAAGCTTAGGAACAAAATATTTTCTGCAAGATCCAAGATTCAGAATGATTCAGAGTTCTCTTGGCACGGCAACGAGAAGAATTACAACTTTCAGAGATGTTGCACACGTCGCATCTACATCATCACGCTCAGCTTGAGGCTGCGCAGTAAGCACGGTTACCCCCGAAAAAGTGCTTCTAATTGACTTTACTTATTCTGCATAGGAATGAATGGCGTCTGTTGGTCTATTCATTTATACTATGGGAAAAATGAAATAATGAAAATCTCAGTTTTTCCGTTATTCAGTTTTTTGAATAAAATGAGAAAACAAATAAACAAAAGTTGCTGAACTTTATTCTCCTTCGCCTCTATATTCTACCATTCCCTCCTCCAATACGGCAGAGAGACTGTGTTGTGTTTCTGTTCAAGGTATGGGTAATCTGTCTTTTCAGACACCTTGTTTACCTAGCCAGGCCAGTGTTTGTGATTACAATGTTGTGGCGGCGTCTCAATCTGACTTTGTTGTCTCTTCGAGTACTAAACATAGTCTGAGCATGGCGAGACCGAAACCCAGCGATGTTGGGGTCTCCCCCTTCTCAAGTTGTGTCAGTCTCCCTCTCTCTGAGAGCGGCCTGGGCAGTGTTTGTGATCACAACATTGTGACTATGGCTCAATCTGTCTCTGTCGTCTCTAAGAGCACATAGTCAAAAGCTAAACCGAAACTTAGCGATGTCATGGTTTCTCCCTTCTCTCGTGGTAACTGTCTCCTTTTCTCAGAGTGCGCCCCTAATAAAATAGGCGTCAGCCTTTTCTCGCATAAGCTCATCAATAAAGGGTTTAAGGCACTGTCATCTTCGCTTTGGTGAGGAGTAACAAAGTCACGCTCTGCTGATTTCACCATTCATGCCCTGTCTTGGCTCTCTCGTTCTCTCCCTCTGATGAGAATGGCAGCAACTCTACCTGCCTCTCCGTCGGGCGGGGTGGTCCCCTCCCAAGTAGAAGAGGGACCCTCTGTGATTCCTCCTGGACACGCGAATACTTCCCCCTGCCTAACCTGCAACCTTCCCCCCCCGCCATTTGAGCTGGGATGGCAGAGTGAATCACTCAATGCTCCTCCTGTTTCATCTCCTTACGAGAAGGATGATGCTAATGTGAGAGAGGTGGCACAAAAAGACGGTGCTACGTCTGTTGTTGCCACGGGATCGCAATGACCCCTGCAGGAAATTCCCTTCTGTCGTTTCTTCTTTTCCTAAGATCTGTAACACAGTAGCTCGCCCACTCTCTCTCTTCTTCTCTGAGTGGCAATCTATTTCCTTCAATTCCAGCACCCTCCCCCACCCTTTTAGGGAATCAGGGAAACCTGTGTGATGTCACCATTACAGCGGGTTTCCCTGGAGGTGGAGATTTCGCAGTTGCTGGAGACCTCCTGGGGACAAGGAGAGGGGTTTTTACAGTACTCCCTTTTATTTTCTTGTCCCAAAGAAAATAGGAGGGATGAGACCGATTTTGGATCTATGAACTCTAAACGACAAAATTATGAAAAGGAGTTACAGGTATTCAAATCAACAAAATGACATTGGTGCCCAAATGTATGCACCCGTCTAATTTTGTTTTGATGCATATTGCACATTATCTGTTAATCCAATGAACCTAATTTCACTACTGAAATATTACTGTGTCCTTCAGTTATTTGATAGATCAAAATGAAATTGCTGATCCAAACACCCAATTATCTATAAATGAAAATCATGGAAATTGTCATGGGTGCCTAAAACTGGCATTTTTATTTCCAAATTCTTAATAAGTCAAGGGAAGTACATATAAGAAAGGATTTATCGAAATCCCTAAGGGGTTCGTGCATGTTGTCTGTATGTACCCTTATGTATTGTGTACATTTTTAGTTTGTACCCTGTGTGTTGTTTTGGTTATGTTTCCTGCTTTAGAAAACCAGATGACATATCACATGTATTCCATTTTTCATTCACCGTTCTTAATTAGTTCACAGCTGTAAGCTATGGTTCATTAGTCCTGTATTTAATTCTAGTCCTGTGTGTTTGTAGCTGTCGGTTATTATTGATTGTCTTCATATGTTGTTGCATTGTCGAAGTATTATTATTTACTACTGTTTTGCCCCTTGTGGCAGTGTTATTTTGTAAAGGGTTTTAGTCTTTATTAAACACTGTTTTGATTTTGAAATTCCTTTGCATTTGTCTCACTCCTTCGACAGCACCATGGAATATTGTGACAGAATACCAACTGTAAGAGAATGTGACAGCAGAGGAAGCGGTGCAGATGAACGGCATGGGCAAGTCAAGCCTACTACAACCCGGTAGGTTCGGATGGGGAGTTCAAGGAGTTGGTTGCGCTAATATGTGCCACCCTAGACAGCATCAGAGGGCTGAACGGTTATGCTTACTTTTCCAATAGCTACAGAATAGTAGATGAGAGTTATAGTCCATTCGGCTTTCCCTACCGGGTGTTAGGTAGGCTAGGCGGAGCTGAAGACAGGAGCTGCGGGCCACGTTGGGGGGAACAACAACCATTACAGGCTTGGGCTAGTTACCACCCTCTTTCAATGGACTGAGACACCACTTACAGCTACTGCGGTGTTCCCGAAAGATGTCTTGGGGGGGCACAAGCAGGTGTCAACAGCCCGCTTGGACTGAGGACATGAGAGAGGAGCAGGAGCAGCAGGTCAGAGGGGATGAAGAAGATGAGGACACAGACCTAATCTGCTGGGAGTCAGACAAAGAAGAGGCAGAGGAAGAGGAAGGTGAGGGAGACAGAGATCTCCAGAGCATGCATCCTAGTTGGCTGGAGGCGTGCCCCAACTCTGTCTGAACCAATTACATCAGAGTCCTCCCAGCAGTCACCCTGGGGGACGTATGTTCCCTTTGGCCTGCCCACCATCTCCACTCCGCTCCTCTTCCCAGTGCCATCTATGGATTCTTCAGGGCCTGAGCCTGTAGAGTCCTCCTCGTCAGAAGCCAGCAGCTCTACGCTCCATGAGGACACCGGAGGTAGAGCGCTCGACGACAGAGGCCCCGCCTACAGAGCCCATGCCGGAAGACCAGTAATCTGTGCCTAACCCAGGCGAGGAGGAGCTCCTACTATTGGAGGGGGAGCTCCCATCACCGCCTTGGCCTGAGGAGCTCCCATTACCTGGAGGGGAGCTCCAGCTACCACCACCACCTGGTGCGGATGAGCTCCAGCAGCTGGGAGAGGAGTGCCGACTACCAACACCACCTGGCGTGGAGGAGCTCCCTTTATGGGGAGAGGAGTTCCTCTTGCTACCTCCTCCTCCAGCGTTTTCGGCTGCCGACACCACCAGGGGAGAGATGACGGCCATCGAGACCCCTGGAGAGGAGACGGCCACTGAGACCCCGGAGTTGACGGTCCTGGGGGTCCACCGTCAGCAGCACGGTCATGCCAGCCTACCGTGCCCCCAATGCTGGTACCAGCTACCAAGCCCCCTGGTCCATCACAGGGGGTCCTTGCTTCCTAGCCGCCACCACTCACGCATCCTGTGGGGGTGGGAGTACATTGCACTATGCTTAACATTAGACAAAGGAGGCTGGGACAAGAGATAAGGTTCCAAACCTTTATTTTTGGGTAACTTTTCTGACAGGGACGCACTTAGCCTGCCCTTAGACTTAGGCCATTGCTACCGGTTGCTACGACAACACAAACAAACTGATGCTAGTGCGCATGTCAGTTGGGCCGCACAACACGGTAGATCTGGGTATTTTGGAGCTCCATGTTTGCTTCATGCGCTTTTGAGCAACTTTAATTGTAATGAAAGGGGCTTTGTGCTGAAGTCACCACCCAGTTCTCTTAACAGATCCATGGTCGGCCCACGCAGGAATGCCAATGGGAATTCCTGGGCCCGGGACACAACTCCACATTTAGGGCCCCCGCTAAAAAAATATGACTGTGCAAAAACAAAATTTGGGCTCCCCTCAGGACTGGGCCCGGGACAAGAATCCCAGTTGTCCCCCCCTGTCAGCATCCCTGGGCCAACGCTATCAGAAGATCGCTTCTCCACGGACGCTAATACAAAAAAGCTGTGTGTCTGCTCTGCTGCCGCCTGACCGTAACAGATTTTTCACTGCTGAAAACCTAGAAACTAAAAAGAAGTGTGTCTAGTTTGTAAGTCGTTATGTTATATAGCCAGGCTTCAGAAATGTACTAAAAGAATGTGGGTGCCAGAGCCAGAGTTCCATTTTTACACGCACGCACGTACACACACACGACTTGATAAAATAAATACATTAATTTTGTTATAAATAACAATAGATTGTTGTTCTACCAACAATATCTCCAAGTTCTATTTTTCACTTTAGAAATCTGAAATGTCCTAGGCCCGGTTCCCCAAAACGTTCTTATCGCTAAGTAGTTCTTAACCTATTCTTTAACCTATAGGTTAAGAACTACTTAGCGATAAGAACGTTTTGGGGAACCGGGCCCTAATCATTTGTGAATGCAAGAGAGTACCGGCACCTTTTTTTTCCACTTCAAGCACTGGTGACATGAATTTTATTGCCAATGGGAAATCGCCATGTCTGTCTTTTATTAATTGTATGAATTTAAGGCTGTGCTTTTGTGTGTAAGAAAGCACTGCATCGTAGGGAATCATCATCCCAAGTTTTTTGTGATTTTTTAAATATCAAGAAATACAGTTTTTATTATTAGCGTGTAAGCTTGCAGTAAAAATATATATTTTTTAAGTGCAAAAAAGATTTATATGGTATGATGATTATATACACTAAATTATACACAAACGCACCGCGTAAGATGGATAGTAGACAGACCAGCAGGTGCCTATTGACAAACAATGTGGAAGCACATCTTGTCATGTCCAATTCCTGTTCAAATTACAAAATAAATACTGAATAGTGTAGGAAATAAATGCCCCATTTAAAAGGCATTTTCCGATTTTCAAAATAACAACAAATACACTATACAAATACAGCTTTTGTAAGCATGGTCACCGAAAGAGTAGTTCCGCATTCATTGCAAGAAACTACACAGTGGAACTTTAAAAGAACACCCTCTGTGATAACGCACCGAAACGTTCTTCAAAGCGTGCGGAATTAGAGAAGCTTCTTCTGTAGGTTGAAGCTAAGTTAACAATCGTCGTGGGTCATAGGATTAATGCAATGGGTAAGTTGAAATTTTATTAACTGTTTGGAAGTTTATAAATGCTTTTTTAGCACTAAGCTTCTATTACTTGTCTGGAGAAGAATTTAAATATTTTGGGCAAAAATTATGTAGGCTGGGATCTAATCTCAAATTATTTGCAATTTTACAATTTTGTGTTGTTGCAACTTGTATTCATTTTCATAATACAAAATAACTTTAACTTGCGTCAGTAACCGGTCGGCTATTTCAATGAATTCATGATGCACGTTAAAGAGCAGATTGCTTTGAATGAGGCATGTAAAATAACGATAAAGAGATAGCCTTTAAATGTATAATAATGTAGATATACGAACAGTGAATTCAGTCACCTTTCAACAATCTCCATGTAGCTACTCGTTATTGAGAAAGTTGAAGAACATTTTAAACTTTTTAAATATTATTAATAATGTAGATGAACATGCTATAACATAACATGCTATAACAGTGATATCATGTGATCTTCTTGAGAAAGTCTCTATAGCGAAATGCTGGATAGTGTATATTTACAGTCTGTTCCAAAATACTTCAGGCCCACAAAATGTTCGATTATGTAGCCTATAGGCAGCATTAATGCCACACATTTAAATCAAAATTGTAACTTGGCCATTAAGGAAGATTAATTGTACTGCCGATCTTGCTGATCAGCGTCAAAAATACTGCTAAATACATGTACAGTATGTAATGGAAATGCATGCAACTCAATAGCTGTGTGCGTCTGGATATTGTCCTGCTGAATTCCACTCTCTGTGTCTATGTAATGCAGACTGAAGCTGCTTTTTCTCTATAACGTTGCCTGTGCTTATCTTGCTTCTTTTTATCAGAAAAATGTCCCAGTCTTTGCTGATGGCAGGCATACCTATGCAAATATACTAAAGAAGTGTGATTTATCTAAAATAATAGGGTTTGCATTAAGGCCAGACTATGTGTGTTCAAATGTATTTTGTATTACAGTTGTGCTTTGGATACAGCAAGCATTTTCGTTTATATCATTATTATGGAGTTACTACCACATGTTGGTCTTTCAATTGTCTCCCATCAAAGCAACTTAAACTTTCTTGTTTTTTAATAACCAATTGCCTCGTGGAGAAACCTGAGACATCCTCGAGCGGTTTCCTCCCTGTCCTGCATTTTCATTGAGGAGAACCATGTCCTTAATGAGTCTGGGCTTTTTATGACATCCTCTCTAGCAGGGGTCTCTAACCCTGGTCCTGGAGAGCTACCGTCCTGTAGGTTTTCACTGCAACTTCAAAATATAGCCTTAATGAGCTTTTCAAACAGTTAAATATTAGAATCAGGTGTGCTAAATTAGGGTTGGAATGAAAACAGTCAGGACGGTAGCTCTTCAGGACGAGGGTTGGAGATGCCTGCTACAGCATATTTATTAATGTGTTCATATTTATATGTCTGATTTCAAGTATATTGTCACAGAAAAATGAAGATGCTTTTGCATTTATAGTGAAAATCTTGCTCCACGACTCCAGCAATGCAGCAATAATTAAAAGGTTCAACGAGAAGCACAATGTCTATTAGTAAACAATAAGATATCATATATAATATACAGTATATGGGGCAACTCCATATTAATACCCACGGTTTTGGAATGGGATGTCCAACAACCGCATATGGGTGTGATGGTCTGGTATCCACATACGTTTTGCTATATAGTGTATGTACTACAAGAATATACAGTGAGTTGATTGAGATGTAGTGGAATTATGCAATAGATTTGCATAATACCATTTTAACCAGAGGCCTTCGCTGTTGATTTGACTATAGCATCTGTCTTACGACAGTCCATATTGTCAATAGAAGCCATGGGCAGGACAGTTACACAACAATGTGAATCTGTGTGATTTGTTATATATATCTATTTACCAGTTACTGCTCTTCTTCATGAAAAATTAAAAATTAAAATTCCACCTTTGTAAATCAATTTAAAGAATATATACATTAACTTTTATATTATATTCACATTTGCAATGGAAATGCATATCACACACAGAGCTTGGTGATAGGTGCAACAAATGACAAAATTTATGTATGCAGTCACATACTAAAATATGATCTACATACAAATATCACTTTTTTTAAATCACTGCAAGCATGCTTTCATGAGGAAGTCATATCGTACCATTTTAGCAATGGTGTTTTGTGAACCGATGGGCAGGATTTGTTTTAGCCATACAAACATTGCCTGGTTCCAGGTAGGATAATGGTGTGACATAATGAAACTGAGCCTTAGAGACGGAAATTACAACAGCAGCAACAGGAAAAAATATTGATAGCGGATAACATTGATGTTGCTATTGCACTGTTAAATTTTTTTTTATCCCTAAAACCACAGCAGGAAATTGCGTTGAAGCGTTCAATATTGTGACTGTTGGAGAAAAATTTTCAACAGGTGTTAGCTAGTTTGTTTACATTACCATAAATTAGCCAGTTGATGGTCGAGTCACAATGATGTAAGACAGGAGATGAGGACTAGGTCTTTGACAACGCCCATCATGGAAAATGGCTACTATGGAAATAACTTTAGACTAAAAAATGCAGTGAAGCGGAATGCAAAATTCAGTTCTGAATATCATGTGTGGTACAACTATAACTAGCTAACTTAGCTGACAAAGCCAGTAACATTTCAAATTAACCAAAATGGAACAGAGACGCTGCTAACCAGTGTAGCACACAGTTTAAAGATACTATTTTTAGAATTTTGAGCCAAATCAATGTAACTACTTTCGTTCAGTGACTGCAGCTTACAAAAACTGTAAAAACTGTGTTTCTTGATTTTTTTAAACATGAAAAGGCAATTTCTATGGGATAGTATATCCCTACACTCTGCATTGCTTTGTTACACACAAAAGAACAGCCTAAAATGCATAACTTATATCAAAATCAGAGTGGTGCCTGCCCATTGACAAACAATGTGGAGTCACACCTCGAAATGTCCTTTATTGCAATTTTTGTTCAAATGGCAAAGTAAGCATTGCATAGTGTAGGGAATGATTGTCCCATCTGAATTGCTTTTGCATAATTTTTAAGATGTCAATAGCACCTTTAATATGTTTCACCATAAGCTAAGCAACCATTTGTGTCAGAAGTCGTTATTTACTTAGCTAACCTATGTTCGTAATTTATAGGGATGCACCGATACCACTTTTTTTTTGCCGATACCGATCCGAGTACTGAACTTTGAGTACCGATCTGATACCGAGTACTAATCCGATACCAGGGTTTTAATGCTACATAATGTAAAACTTGCATCCCCCCAAAGTGCTGTCATGCTTAATAGAGATGGGACATGGGTTTGAACTCAGAAGGTTTGTAGTGAATCTTATTGCAGCTACATCTTTCAGCAAATCCAAAACAAGTATTTTTACTCTACCGTTCGAAAGGGCAGTTCCAGACACATTGCCTCAGCTAGGCTGGTGGATACCCATATTTTACCAGCCACAAAAGTGTTAATATAACAGCGTTTCACATTTGAGAGGTGAAAAACTTTTCTAACACTAAACTTATGACACAATACTGGTTGAATCAGCTTTTAATTTTACTTTTGTACATTTATTTTAGAATAATCTGTTTGGGAAACATGTTTGAGATGAATAATTAAATAATCTAAGCACTGGCTAAATTAGCCCCCCCTAAAATCTACAAGTAGATGCATCGTCGTCAATGTAACCAAACAAATATTAATAGTAAACCATATTCTGGCAAAAAAATTGTTAAAGATTAACAACAGATTCTAATTCAATTAAGTTTGTCCTTGCGAAGTTAACAGATTCGCTTTACATTTGTATATTCTCTGGTTAAATGAGTGCGCCTGTGCCCTTCCTTTCTGTTTCACTCTACATACTGTACTTTCTGACTAGCTTCTACTTCATAATGTTATGTCAATAAAATAATTAAAAATACACCCCAAGAAAATAAAAACCTGGATCATACTGGAGAAGTAGAGCAATTGTAGAAAACCAGTAGTTGGTGAGTGTAATCATCCCGTACATGATCTGACTAAAGCCTTCCATTTTGGATGAGCAGTGTGAAAAGAATCGGCAGCTCGGCGACATGTGGTTGGATGCGCAAGCCTCGCCATCCCGCATCTGTCCAAGGAGTTGCGGAGCTGCCGAAAAGGGAGAAAATCTGGGAAAATTAAAAAAATATGTATATATATTTTGCATATGATCACTTTTAATTCAATTGATTTTATTTCCAGAGAATGTACCAAACAGAAAAGTCAGTTTTGCTGAAATTCTAGGTTGGAGTTGGTTACAGGGTTTCAGACTGAAACCAAATGGCTTGCTCATACAGTAATGTGGATCATTCATTTCCTGATACAAAACGCTGTACTTGTGTCTGTTTCACGAGTTGTCTGTGTGGCTGCATGTTTTAGAATGCATGTTGAAATTATAGGAAAATTCAATGGCATATAATATAAAAATGCTTTGTTGAGGAATTTCACAAAGGAAGAGATGCCATGTGCTTTAACCTTATATTTCTTCCCCAGTGAAACAGGAAGTATTATATGCCATTGAATTGAAAGAGATATGACCTCGAAAAATAAACATCTGTTCTATTTGTTTCACAGAAATTCCTAGTTGTGGAAATAAATGTGAGAATTTTACTTTCATTTTATTTGAATTGTTGTCAACTTTAGGTCCATGGTCAAACTGATAAACAACACTTTTTCCTAGTCTTTTTTAATCCTTTATAAAAAGGGGCAAACATTCTGTAGGTCACTGTACCTGTTTGGAATTGCAATTATCTAGGTGTAAAAAAGGGGAGACATATAGAAATGTTTTTAAGCAGACATACCCTCAACCTGAAATGTGCATGCCACCACAACAACAAATAGACTGACAGAGGCATTATACCAGCTCAAATGAATACTGTTGAGGACACCATGCCCCCACGTCACACCCAGGATGTGAAGCAGAAAGCCACAGAGATAAATTAAGAAATCTGCATGCAGGGACTTACTATCAGTACACTCATATTTAGACAGCTGCCATGGTATTAGCCAGACATTAGCCAGACAGAAATATCTGTGGCAGTGAATTCCCACCTGGATACAAACATATGCATTCAGAAAATTAGCACAGCTAGTAAGAGAGACTGGGGAGTCTTGTTTAAAAGAATGACTTAATATGTAGTAGAACAACTAAAAGAATGACTTAATATGTAGTAGAACAACTAAAAGAATGACTTAATATGTAGTAGAACAACTAAAAGAATGACTTAATATGTAGTAGAACAACTAAAAGAATGACTTAATATGTAGTAGAACAACTAAAAGAATGACTTAATATGTAGTAGAACAACTAAAAGA
>JACXGM010009841.1:0-12343 GCA_016801145.1 Umbra pygmaea | reverse complement strand
ACCTCTGGCACCCATGGTAGTTAGTCGAATCCAAAGGTACCGCAACAGAAATTGAAGATGAAGATCTGAGAGCACGTGAAGTAGTGTAAACATGGAGAAGTTGAGTAAGGTATAGGGGTATACCTTACCTATATGGGGTATATGGGGTATACCTTAATATGATAAGAAACGGATGGCTTAGCGATACGTGCTTGGAGGAAGCATGTGATCCATCTTCTACCATTCCTTATCGGTCCAAGTGTTGCAGACGAGACAAGGCTTAAGGGGAAAGGTGATTTGGGAATCACAAATTGGCAGGGGAGAAAAAGTGGTAGGAAAAAATTGTTCCTTTTCTAACCCCTATTTTGCTGGCTTAGTTACTTGCATGAGTCCTACTAATGGTATTGGACAGGCCCATACATACAAAAATAATAATAATATGGTGTGCTTTTAACAATCCTGATAACAAACTCTCCAGCTGCCTTATGTCTTATACCACGAGTCAATGTCAAAACACAGCCATTTCCAATAGCAAAATATATATATATAATTGTCTCTTCTTGTTTTGCATATACTATGTAAGTGCACTGTTAGTTGATAATCAGTGTTGGGTAAATTACTTTTTAAATGTAATCTGTTACAGTTACAATTTACCCATTCAAATTTGTAATCAGTAATGTTACTTTTGGATTAACCACACTCAGTAACATAATCTGATTACATTTCATTACTTTTAGATTACTTTACAAAGCTAGTTCATAACCTGTTAAATGGCATAGCAGTACATTTGGTTACATAACCTGGTTTAAGACTAAAACAAACAAATGTTGTGGCCCCCAAAAATATGTTGCAATAGGACATAGAGTAGCAAACCAAAATAAACTGAACAAAAATATAAACTGAATTCAAAAGATCTATATGTGTACACAAAGGCCTATTTCTCTCAAATATTGTTCACAAATCTGTCTAAATCTGTATTAGTGAGCCCTTTTCCTTTGCCGAGATAATCTATCCACCTCACAGGTGTGGCATATGAAGATGCTGATTAGATAGCATGATTATTGCACAGGTGTGCCTTAGGCTGGCCACAGTAAAAGGCCACTCTAAAATGCGCAGTTTCATTACACAGCACAATGCCACAGATGTTGCAATTTTGGGGGAGTGAAACTGACAACTCCCACACAGTTTTTAGATTTTTTGCTGTTTGTGATTCCTAAGGCTGCGGAGCTGGCCATGGTGCTGAATCCACCTGTTGTGGCTTTAAATCACTGCGTGGGAGTTGTCAGTTTCGCTCTCTCAAAACTTGTGACATCTGTGGATTAAGATGAATATGTTTTCATAATCATTTTGTCATTGGTTTTCGCTCCTGGCTAAAATTAAGGTTATAGTTGACAGTACACCTCCACAGCCAAATGGTGCGGTGTACTAAACTCAGCACAATGTGTAGGTCAAGCTTACGTAGTAGGGCCCTATGATTAATTTCCACGTTGTGGACAGAATCGCAGAATCCAGACATTAATGCATAATTCAACCAAATAATAATAATAAAAACATTCCAATATAAGAAAATTCCAATATATTCACAAAGTTAATCATTAAACCGCATATCGCCTAGTATGAAAGTGCTGCGAATCTAGGGCCCTGTTTACACGAGAACGCTCACGGGTGAAAACGTAAAAATATTTTATCAGATGTGCCTTTCGTTATTAGGGCTTAAAATGCAAAAAGTGAAACCACCCTCAAGAGTGGAAATCTTAAAAACGCTCCACTATCACGTTCCCATCTAAAGGGTAAAAACGCAAATGTCTGGTAAACAGTGAAGTTGCGTACACATGCGCCAGTTCAGGAAAATAACAACAAATATGTCAAATTATTTTCATACGTCAGACCTTCAAGTTGCCCTAGCAGCTCTGATAAATATACAACAGTCTTTTCAGCAGTTCTGTTGTTCGCTCTGCCATTTTGTGTTTGGTTTCGCGCTACTAGGGAGAAAAGTAGAAGGAAGGCTGTATGCAGGCGCGCAGACTTAATGGTGTTGTGTGGCAGTGCTTCACACTACCACCTAGCTGCCTGGAGTGCATACTACATCGAATTACACACACATTTGCATCATCACCATATATTGTATATATCACTGGATATAACCATGTGTGACATCAGCCATTGGTTTGTGAAGATCTGATTTGGGTCATTGAATTTGCCGTTACGGGCGCAGACATCTTGGTTGCGGATGTGACGATTTTAGACGAGATGGAGGAGTAATCTATCTAGCTAACTGATATTAATTGTGATGCTAACGAAAAACTACCCTGGAAATCCAGAGTTCTTGTGAGAGCATAATTTGAATTTGCTCAGCAAGTTACTCTGGCATCGAGTAATTCTGCTCATTAACTATGCCCTTGTAGCCGAGCTGCACCAATCATATCATTGTATCTGATATAGGCGTGCCAGAGGCGTGTTAAACAGATGACGACACGACAGTGCTGCGACCTCGATGTCATTAGTAAACATTGTAAGATCGCTATGGATTAACACCAGTTGTTTAAAACGACTTTGGCCACTACAATGAACGAGTTAGACTTGGCTTTTTGTCTAAAAGATGAACAGAAGACGGTGCTCGAATAGTTCCTTTTTTATAAAAGGACGTTTTTGCTGTTTTGCGACTTGATACGGCAAGAGTTTTATCTACCAGTTAGCTCCGCCATAGGGGCTTAGCGAAAAACCACTGGTGATTGGTTGTAGTGTTATCCAATTGCATACCTTGAGATTTTCAAATGCATGCTTAGTGCCTCCCCTCGAGTTGGGTCATTTTCATAACTCGAAGCCAGACCCATATATCCTCCGGATTTGGGTCTGGATTTTTCCAGGCTAACGAAAAACAGTATTAAAACAAAATGTGACGTTACTTACCGGAAATACTGAACTGCCAACTCCTTTGAGTGGCTTGTCGTACAACCGAATGCCATAACCACATCCTAAAGGCCACTTTGCTTTATCGCCAAATCAACAAGACCATAATTTCAAAAATGAACATCATTATATATTGCAGAAGGCTAAAATCTATCGATTTAGGCCATATACTCATTAAGAAAATATTTACTGAGTTAATAAATCCAGAAGAAGTGTCTCTTATTCTCATAGACTATTACAGAAACCGAGCTCTTTTGCAACCAGACATATCGCCCCCAGCTGGAATTCAGATAGAATGCAGGTTTAGGCAATTCCTCATTTGCGTCAATTTGCCAAACTGGATGCTCACCCTGTGGTCATCACATGCACGCATATATCCCCTATAAAAAACGCTTGTCTAAACGTGGAATAAAAAGTGATAACACAACGCCACTTTTGCGTTTTCTATTCATATCGTTTCTGTGTAAACATAGCTTAAGTGCAGTGCCCTTTCTATGTGGTATGTGTGTGTATGTGTCTCCCAGCATTGCCTCTAGTGCTACTTCCGTCCTTCTAAAAAGACAACACTGTTTCTTCCCAGTTTGGGTGCAACATCAGTGAAAAATGTCAAATCGAACTTGTAAAAATAATATATGAGATTGTATATTCAGTGTGCGTTTGTCCATTGAACTTGGCCAGCGCCTCTATCATAGCGTTCATATCTAATGCGCTTGATAACTACATCAATTGACAACGTTGTAGTGACCTCTTTGGGGGTTTCACTCATGGATGTATTAAGAGAACTGGATAAAGCGTTTGGCACGAAGCCCCGTTCATTCCAATGAAAGTTGCTCAAAAGCGCATGAAGCAAACATGGAGCTCCAAAATACGCAGATCTTCCGCGTTGTATGGCCCAACGGACATGCGCACTAGCAATAGTTTGTTTGTGTTGTCATAGCAACCGGTAGCAACACTTCGTGTTCATCATGTCTAGTTTAATAACTCTGGGTTCGGCTACTAGTGAATGTTACATTTTATTAAAAACCTAACGTTTTAAACAAGGACCCTTTAAGTGTTTGGTCTGGTAAGTTGATGTACCCCAAAAAAAATTATCCACTGACATATATAAGTTTATTTCACCATGAAAGTCTATGGAAAAAAATGCTTTTGGACCGCAGGGGGTGCAGTTCCACCGTTTGCCGCTAAGCCCATGGTTGCTTCACACTTCCGTCTCTAAGCCTACCCCCTTGGTTTCACTTGCCGGTTGTGGCAACATCATATGCTAATGTAAGGGTGACAAAAAACGAACAGCACGTGACGTTGTCACAACGTAATATTGTTTGCTGGGTATACAGCTATAGCTAACGGTATCTAGTCCATTCTAAATTGTACAAACAGACAACGCTTGTTTTTCTCCATTTCACTCATTAATCCAAATGCTTATGACTATTTAAAAGGGGAATAATGACGAATATCAGTCATTTGTTTATGTATCTAAATTGCTTGAAATAATTTGTCAGGCATCTCTCTCACTCAGGAAGAGAACTGAGCAGGGTAAAGCTTGCACGAGAGCTGCGGAAGATTATGGCTTTGTCCACTTGATTGCGCTTGATACTTTAAATTTGTAGCATTCATGTAGCATTCCTGCACAAACAAACTGCATTGAAAGCACGAGAAAACTGTACAGCAGTATTTTCTGTATTTCTTCTTTGGGTGTGGGCTTCTGAATGCAACTTTGTCCAAATAGTTGTTCATGGGTAAAAAAAGTTAAGCAAACCAATTGTGCCTGGCTATGGTTTCCAACCATGGGTACTTGGACCTCTGGTAATACAGTTACCAAAAGCGTTTGGAACCGCTGGCAGCAGGGCCAGCCCTAGGCATAAGCAAACTAAGTGACTGCTTGGGGCCCCCTGGGCATTAGGGGGCCCCCAATCGAGTGCACAGGTGACTCCGCCCACAAATCAAATTCTGCTTAGGGCCCCCAAAAGGCTTGGGCTGGCACTGACTGGCAGGGTCTTAATATGGAGGTTTGAGATAAAAAGTGTTATCACAAAAAAGTAAAACATATTTTATTGGGCCCTAGTAAGGCTTACCTACATCAGACAACTTTAGTTTCTCATAGTTAGTAAAACAGCAACATGGATATTTTTTTATCTGATTGTAAATAAATTCATAGGATTTTTGTGGGAGAACCATGTGAGCTTGGTTATTTTGGTGATTATAGACACAGGTCTGTGATGGATGGTAATACTGTCGATATTGAGAAAATGAATGATGTATTATAAGTTTAGTGACAATTAGAACTAATTTATTATGTTAATACACCTACATACAAACAATAATGATAGGAAAACTATATATTTGCAAACAACTTTTTTCATGACATTTGGGTCACAATGATTTGTCATTTTGAAAATGTGGGTCACGCAAAAAAAGTTTGAAAAACACTGCATTAAGGTATTTTGTTTTATTGTAATCGTTACACAATTATGGCTGTACTATCACTTTAATTTAGTGAACAAAATATGAATAGGCTATGTTGTTTTTCATTTAAGGTATATTTCTTAACGTTAGTATGACAGAACTGACTTGCATTATTTTGTTCATCCAGAAGTGTTGCAAACTGCCGACATTATCGTTCCTTTTCAAAGTTTTATTCATTAATGTGACGCCGCAGTATGCAGTGACTTGCCTTAATATCTTGCAGCCTTCTCGCCCAGTTGTCTTGGAAAAAGCACACTGGTGGGTGGTGTTAAAACACAGAAATTCAGCGGACAAAGTTTGTTCCGTTCTGTACTTGAATTTGCACTTTTCCTTGAGGATTCTAATATGCACCTATAATTTTAAAAATATTTGGCTACATGAAAATAACAATGAGAAAAGCGGCTCTGCGACATGTGGTTAGATGAAGCAATAGAATTGTGCTTGTATGGTGGTATTCAATAGGCACGCATGGCTCCGTCTTTGGTAATTATTATGCATTTTAGGCTGGGATTTTGTGTGCAAAAAAGCAATTCATATTGCAGGGAAGCATTATCCGATATCAATCAATTACATATTTTTATACTGTAATAAATACAATTTTACAGCTTTATGAGCTGATTTCTGAAAGAGGAAGCCTACCGTTCTCACCAACGCAAAAATCTAATGGTAAATAAATGGTAAATGGAGTGCATTTATATAGTGCTTTTTTCTAACCAACAATGGCCACCAAAGAGCTGTACAGTGCCTCACATTCACCCATTCATTCCCACATTCATACACCAACGGCGGTGTCAGCCATGCAAGGCGCCAGTCAGCTTGACGGGATCAGCTGGTGTTAGGTGTCTTGCTCGCGGACACCTCGACACTTGGTCAGGAGGACCCGGGGATAGAAACACCAACCTTCCGGTTGCTAGACAACCTACTTGACCCACTGAGCCACTCGTGCCCCATCTATAGTGCTGGAATACAGCTAAATCTAGTTATGTGAATCAAACTTAAAAGTACGTTGGTATTGTTGTTCTACCAATCGTTAAATGGTTGAGCCGTACACCTGTTTTCCTCTCTATATACTGCATTGTACAGTAGGCTATTCCCTCTCTGGCACAGAAAACAAAAATGGCCATCCTTGGCTAATCTGTAAAGCTTGTCGAAGCATAGTGGTCTGAAATGTGGAGGCAGTATCGGCTTGTAGTATCAGGCCTTTTTCCAAGTATGAGTACTTAGGCGCCGTTTCAGGCCCAATACCAAGTACCGGTGTCGGAATTGGGCCATCCCTAAATGAAATATATATTTTTTGCATTTGGGAGGGTGTGGCTTTTTTTTAATTGATACCCATTGACCAATCTCCCCTCTGAAAAAATAATGAACAGTCCCTGTCATTTTAGTGCATTGTTTGCATCCCTAAGCAGTGCCACTTCAATTGTTTGATGCCACCAAACCCAGTAAATCAAAACCCAACGTGAGTTCTGTGTTGCTTTGTTTATTGCACGAAGCTGTCTGTTACACAGCTATGTGTCTAGCTAATCAAACAAATCATTTGGGAGGATGCTGATGATGGAGATGTGAAGTAGTATTGACAAAAATTGACATTAATTTTATTTTATTTTTTATTTGAAAGATGTGGTAGGACAAATTGGACTTAATATTTTCTCAAGCCCTGCTTAAGAGTTGCAAGTTATTAGTTCATTAGAAGCAGCCACAAATGACCAAAGTGGGAGACCTGCTGTTAAATCAGGTCCTCTATGGTTGTGGCGTCTCTATTGAAATAGTGAAGTTCTATAGAAAGCATGATTCAAGCTGTAAGCCTCAGTTCAGGAAATGGCTGATCTCGAAGGAGAAGCAAACCTATTGTATTTTGGATTTGCAGATACAATTTCAGTTTGGTGGGCTGTTGGAGAGATTTCTACTCCTTTTGTTTCGGAACAAGATTAGGATGTGCATGTTCACACGTGTTGGACAACATAGACTGATTAGCTTTCAGTTGTTTCTTTAGGTCTTTTAAAATGTAGATGAGTAATAAAGCTAATCTCAAGGACCTAAAGACATGTTGTGCCTGAAAAACAAATTGCATGTATATGAAGCCTAGATTTAGTGTAAAATAAATTAATTATTCAATTCAATAAATACATTTTCACTTAGGGGTGTACTCACTTTTGTTGCCAGCGGTTTAGACCTTAATGGCTGTGTGTTGAGTTGTTTTGAGGAGACAACAAATTTACACAGTTATACAAGCTGTACACTCACTACTTTGCATTGTAGCAAAGTCTAATTTCTTCAGTGTTGTCACATGAAAAGTTATAATCATATATTTACAAAAATGTGAGGGGTGTACTCACTTTTGTGAGATACTGTACATATAGTATTTTCATTCACATGTTGTTATGCTTTCATATCAGACAGGGTACCACATACTGTAACTGCGGTTAGACTCATAAGAAGGAAGTGGTGTTGTAACCATGTGGTTTTATATTAGAACTGCATTTTCTTTCGTTGTTACTGGAGTATGTTTTAGTTTACAGAATATCCAGTGATAGATCACTAGTGTATGTGTTAGTTCACAGAACTAGCCTGTGATAAATCACAAGTGTACATATTGTTGCTGCTAGCACAATAATGGAAGTGCAACTTTAGCTAAACTTTGGTTTTTCATGGTTTCATTGCAGATTTTGGTAGATCTCCTGCTCACATTGATCATGAAAACAGATATTCACTATTCTTTGCTTATAGTAAAAAGAGCCTGAAATAGAGTAGATGTGCTCTGGACTAGTTGTAGATATATTTTCCTTGTCTTGTGACAGTATTTGTTTGTGAAGAAGAACAAGACCCTGGTGAGAGATCAGCCATGGAGGAGGGCAGATGTGTGGAGGTGACCCTAAACCAGGTAAGACCAGGCACTTATTTATCACTCATGGACACCAGGCATCTTAAAATAGTTGTCCTTGGCTGTATGCATTTTGAATTGTCAGAAACAATAAAAAAAGAAAGTTAAATTTTCTGCCAGGACACATTCACTTCCAGTACATTTACATCCTTAATTTTGTGTGATTTGTGTTTCATTTCCCTCCCATGCTTTCAGTTCTTCATTTTATTAAGCATTGAAATACCATGTCAAATATTTCTTGAAATGTATTTGCGTTTTCCGAATAGTTTCTTCCTTGTTACAGAAAATAGCGTAACCACACACACATATATGTCTGCTTATTTGTGTCCATACACATTTAGAACATGAATATGTTTTTTTGTATAACACCTATACGACAGAAAAAGAATAACAAACTTTTATTTGCATTAGTAACATGTTCAGCAAATATACATCTCAGAAATATTGTCAATATATCACGGCTAGGTGTATTTATGTATCCAGGCAGTCAGTGTTGTGTACTTAGCTGTGGAATATTGGCCATATATCACACCCCATAGGGCCATATTGAATCAGCTGTGTAGGGTCTAGCATTTGTTATTCATTTGTATTGTAATGTTACTGTGTATATATTTTTAATGTAGTAAAAACAATTTCTTTATAAGAAATAATATAACTAAGTGTAGTAATGCAATATCAGAAATCTGATCAGCTTATTTCTCAAATGAGTAATAGGAGGAAAGTGATTATTTTATGGTAGAGTAGTGGGTGGTGTCTCATGAAATGTGAAAGAATATACGTATACATTTCCTTCTCATTAAAGTCTCTACACAAACAGAAACTGCAGAGTTCCAATCAGACACAGTTCTGGTAATTGAACATGAGAAAAGAAAAGTTATTGCAGAAATGCATCAAATTTCCAAGACACTGCTCTGAGATGAAAGCCTGGTGGCTTTTGTGGTGTCAAGTGGCCTGTTGATAACATCAAGCCAGCACGCCACCAACAATCATAGTGAGAGTCTTATCGACACGCTGACATCAACAGCTCCTACGCCCTTTTCCAAAATGTGAATGTGGTGGAAATTTAAAAACTGTTTACTGAGAGTTTTTACTTTGATATTCATGCTTTATTTGATTGTACCTGCTTTTGGTGATATATAATATACGGTGGGCTTGATCACTTGGACTGCACTCATTTCCGATATGAAACCAATGTCACAGAGCTGACTGACACTGTTTTGTGGTCCAGCTATGAATAGAATGCATCTTTTCAATATAGTATAACAATATATAATGTAATACTGCTTACAGTACACTTTTCCATAAGGTATTATTCAGTAGATATATTCAATATTTATTTAATGTTAAGAAATATACAATTTCTTATTTTCTGGAAATGTTTTGCCCTGTATGACTTTCATCTCTTTGTGTCTTGCATCTTTTTGACTGACAAATGAAATGTAAAAATGTTTATGTATTGCATTAATGATTGTTCTACAGACTTTGAAAGCTTTTATAATTATTTTAAGTTATGGAAACCTGTACATATCAGAAGATAAGGCTGCATCTGGCCAATCAATGCAGCAAGAAGAAAATGATAATGCATTGTATCGTGTTGGAGGAGGAACATCGATTAAAGATAGGGTATTGTAGCTGGAAGTCTGTCTACGGGACAGCTGTATATGGCTGTGAGTCAGTCAGGGCTATCCCGAATAGGGGCCTATATCTTCACTATTACTCACTACTGGGTCCCACTTCTCGGAACCGGTAACCACAGAGAGGAACCTGATTCAATATGAAACTCAGTTTGACTGTTACCTCCAGCACAGCATATACCACAGAAACAAAATAGCATCTGTATTTGGTGATTCAGACAAGCATATTGTTTTGAGATACCATATTTTTACATTTTCCTCTCTATGCATAAATTAAAAATATTTACGTTATCATTTTAGAATTCTGTGCAAATTGCCCCTACAAAATTTTTGTACTCACACAGCAATTATACCACAAATTGTGATGACATCAGTTTGCTGAAATTCAAACTTGTTTACTTCAATATTACTTCAAACTGGTCAACCGTTGACTTATTAACATATTAATTAAGTCAACAGTTGACCAATTTGAAGTGTTGTTGACAGTTCTCTTCCCAATGACTGAATAGAATCTGAAGTTATCATATGAAGGGTTAATTTCTGCATACCTCTACTGTTTCAGTTCTCATTTGGTATCCACCACATGGTTATACACAGGCAGGCAAAATAAAAATTCAGACAAATTTGTCACCCACTCAGTTCAGAGCTGATGTGAACATCTCTAATGTGTTTGATGAAAGGACAATTTAACGGAAATATTTTAAGAATTGTGTTGCTAATGTATGAACACAACATGTAGGACATTTGTGCTCATTTGGAGTTTCCCAACTAAATCAAGATAATAAATGACTGAAATATGAGTGTGGAAATTGATTTATTTCTGATTTCTGAAAACACATTATTGAATTGAGCCAACCTCTTTTTGTATGAAACGGTAATGATGTAAAGCACAAAAAGGTAGTATTTGCTATTCTGGTTTTGGTGAAAATACATTTTATAACATTGACATTCATGTCACTGGAATTAAAAAGGCTTTTTAGGGTATTTCACATAGTTTAAAATAGCACTTCATATTAGTTATTCAGGTAGACATGCTTTTCACCCGGCTGATAATCAGGTCTAGACCGAAAACCCCATGTCTGTTGGTTTCCCTTCATACAGGATGTATGGTTACTTATTGAAAGTGGTGGTAAAAGCCAAATCATGTCATGGATGTTTCACTTCAAATTTTAGTTGCTAAAGAAACGACAATTTGTTAAAAAAGGTACTCTCCTTTAATTTTGTAAGACTCATTTGCTTCATGAGACTTGCATCCATGATCCCCCCTCCATCTCTTGTTCATCTGTTGGTTTCTATTGTAGAAGTCTGCAGGAATGGACATTTCTGACTCAGCCAGTGAATGTGAAGAAAGGCCCAGGTCCAGCCCAGTGGAGGAAAGAGCATTCATATCACACTTACACTGCTATATGAAGGACAGAGGCACACCCATTGAGAGGATACCACACCTGGGCTTTAAGCAGAGTGAGTCCATATTCAAAGGGTAGATCCCTAGCTTGATTACACAATACCTGTATTCACACATTATTATTAAACTGATTAATGTCCACCGCTCATTAAAGCATGTCAGTCTCAAGGGTAGATTCAAGCCTCATAGCTAAAGACAACAAAAGAGCAAGTGAAAAATAATAATAATTATAAATTTGTGCAATTTCCCCATGGATTTCAAAACAATGTGTTTTTCCTTGCAGTTAACCTGTGGAAAATCTACAAAGCCGTTGAGAAGCTTGGCGGTTACGACTCTGTAAGTACACCCATATTATACTGACATGTTGTTACGGGTAACATTTTTTGGACATTTGACCTGATTGTTGAACATACTAGCAGAAATGGCAGTGGCAGCTACACACTTTTTCATTCATGTTGTGAAAGAGAACATGTGGCCCAGCTTCTTATGTGGAACATTACCTTTATTGACAGGATGTAAACATGGCCGTTCCTACCTCATTAAGTGTCTACCCTGGGCTGGTATTATGAGTTGACTGTGTAGGCTATTCTGCTTTCTTTTCTTTGGCTGAATGAAGTTTCCACTCTGTGGCATGCGTGCATGCTCAATGTGGTGAGAGAGCAAGGGTTTCACTGAAATTAGGGTCAAAGTACACAAGAGCTTAGCATATAGAGGCTGGTTGTCTGTTACAATGATGGGCCATTTCCCTTCAGATATTGCTAATTATTTCAAATGACAGGGTAACACCATTGTCTAAAACTTTAGATCAAATTAATGCATAATGATTCTGAATGAATGTCTAGGAGATGTGTTTGCTCACTATGGTGTGGTTCTAAACAGGTAACAGCGCGACGGCTGTGGAAGAATGTGTATGATGAGCTTGGGGGTAGCCCAGGCAGCACCAGTGCTGCAACGTGTACACGCAGACATTATGAGAGGTAAGTAAACACACTACAAATAATGTGTCTTTAACTCACTCCATCACTGCTCCAGCTGCTGTAATGTGTCTTTAACTCACTCCATCACTGCTCC
>JACXGM010009840.1:0-27041 GCA_016801145.1 Umbra pygmaea | reverse complement strand
CAACATCAAGGTTAGATTTAAAGATCATCTAAACACCGCAGCTGCACAGTCAACATCAAGGTTAGATTTAAAGATCATCTAAACACTACAGCTGCACCGCCAACATCAAGGTTAGATTTAAAGATCATCTAAACACCGCAGCTGCACAGTCAACATCAAGGTTAGACTTGAAGATCATCTAAACACCGCAGCTGCACAGTCACAAGGTTAGATTTAAAGATCATCTAAACACCCCAGCTGCACAGTCACAAGGTTAGATTTAAAGATCATCTAAACACTGCAGCTGCACAGTCACAAGCGCAAAAAAACTGAAATTTCATTCTGCACTATTGATAGATTTAAAAAACAAATATAAAGCTTCCTACAATGAACGAGAGAGGAAGAGTATCTCCCAATTGATATCTGGGCAAATAGTTGAAAAGTACCATATACAAAAATATGCAAAGTGCCAGTGGTCAAATGTGGAAGACTTTAAATAGCAATGAACTTTTCACTCGAAAAAATAAAAACAATTTAAATCAAGTGTCAGAGAGTTCTATGGCCGAGATGATGTCAGTCGGGTCACAACTGGGAAAAAACAGACCATAATGCTACACAAAGTAAAGAAACAAAAGAGATTTCTTGTTAACTCCCTTTTAAGCCTTCACAGGAAGTGACACCTGACCTGTCACAGAGGTTCTCACTGTTATTTACAGGTTACCACTGATTGTGTTTAAGGTGGTACAGCAAATACAATAATAGGCTTTTGTTTATTCAGGTTTTGGGGCCAAATATGTTCAAAAAATCAATTAATTGAGATGTAATTTCAATATACTTTATGACTTGAATGAAATTAGGTAATTATTGTATTGATTACATAGCAGTTACTTTTAATTACAATGTATTTGCGGTTTAGCGGCATAAGGTATTACACAAGTGGAACTCATCACAACCACTATGCAGTGAAGAGCCGCCTACCCCATCCCTTCATAGATTTGCTAAACCACAATTGGATAGTATTTACATTGTAACTAATGGTAACTGCTATGTTATAAATACATTTATTTACTATATTGTTACATGTAATGAATGTAGAGTTTATGTAAAGTGTTACCAACAATGGGTTTATATTGACATGTGCAGTTCCATATTTCTTCATTACTTACTATGCTAAAACCTCAATAAATCTTTTCCAAAATATTCTGATTAGTCATGTTGAATTACAGGTTCATGAATGTCCCATTATAACTTCATTACACCAATAACTGTAACTTAAACAAGTGATATAATCAATATGGCATCTGTTGTCAACCCTGTTGTCAACCCTGTTGTCAACCCTGTTGTCAACCCTGTTGTCAACCCTGTTGTCAACCCTGTTGTCAACCCTGTTGTCAACCCTGTTGTCAACCCTGTTGTCAACCCTGTTGTCAACCCTGTTGTCAACCCTGTTGTCAACCCTGTTGTCAACCCTGTTGTCAACCCTGTCACTGAGATGTCAGCCCTGATACTTGTATATTAGGCTAATAAAATTCAAAAAATAAAAAGTCAAATGTAAAATCAACTAATTTTATATGCTAAGCAAATGAAACCAGTAGTACCCAAAAAACAACTGGGGTATTATTTATTTGTTTACATAACCTTTCTTAAAACACACGATGATGTGAATGTTTCAATTGTAAAATGAGCATATTCGTCCATGAAACAAAATATAACTCTTCAATATTCTCACTTTACAAACACACTTAGTAAGAAAGGGGGATTTTATCTTTCATAATATATTTTGTTTTAAATTGGATTTTAAAACTTTTCAAAAAGTAATAGTTATGTCAGTAACAGGGTTGACATAACAGACATATTAATGTTGATCATATATAAAAAAATAAAAAACAAGGATAGCCTATGGCACGGCGTAACATTCTAGTAGGTAAGGATCTACATCATCAAAAAATAAGCTTGAATACTTTAAAAATATTATCTTGAAAATCGATCCTAATGGAAATGGCACGTTCTCGTATAATGACCCATTTAGCCTCCCATCAACGAGCGAATTCACCCACTTCTCGATACGTTAGTGTTGAGTATAACATTTATCAACCATTGCGGATAAAAGCTGACATGATGTATTGTCAGAAATTATTCAAGTTACGTATTTCTATTTAAACACAAATCAATTGCGACCTGATGGTGAACCTGGGCACGATTCCATAAATAACTTCCTTGGTGGAGGCATTCTTTGGTGACGCTCACATATGACCTATTTTGGTATTTGGGGAGATCTGTGGTTCATTTTCTCCAGATGAAGGGCTTGCGCCGCGTAATATTGTGCGAATGTGCGTCACTACCTGAAAATGTAATAGGAAGAAAGAAGACCATGCGGGGAACGATTAGTCGGTAAGATATAACAGTCTTGTTCTTTGCTTTTTGTATTTTGGCGAAGTTAGTTTATAATGTTCATAAAGTACCGTTATCTTGGTCTATATTTTGTTTAGCCAATATGAATTCCTTAAATACCATCATGTGAAATGGGTTGCGCTGTGTCGGACACAAAGCATTTACAATATTTCACCAGTTGCTTTTTGAACATACAGGTGACATTCACGAAATTAAATATCAAGTCTAATAATAAACAACGTTGCTGTAAAATGATTGTTTCAGTTTGAACAACAAAGCTATAGCCAACATAACATAGGCTACATCTCTATAACTGTTGCCTTTTCATAACCATAATGCAAAACTTCTTTCGCGATAGATACAGTATATACCACATACCACATCTACAATGATTTTCATCTCAGTTTCAACTTTCAACCGCTCACTTCAAGGACTAGCAAATGTCTTCCATATAATACCTCATTTGGAATATGGAATGGAAACTACAGCTCTGAAAAAAATTAAGAGATCATTGCAAAAAATATATATTAGAATTTGGGAGAAATGTTGTCAGTAGTTTAGAAATAAAACAAAAATGTTCATGGTTATAGTTTTACCTTTGATAGATAAGTGTTTGGTTAAAATGAAATTTTCTGTTTTATTTCATAAACTACTGATAACATTTTTCTTAATCCACGTATTGTTATTCAGAGCATTTATTTGCAGAAAATGACAATTGGTCAAAATAACAAAAGAAATGCAGAGTTGTTGGACCTTGAATGATGCAATTTCTTTTAAACAATAACACAATAATAGTGTGCTAAGTTAGGAAGACTTCAGAAATCAATATTGGAGAATAATACCAATTGCCTTTCATCTGTCTCCCCCAGTCTCTCATAGATATTAGGTGACTTTAAGCCACTCCTGGTGCAAAAATTCAAAGCAGCTCAGCTTTGTTTGATGGCTTGTGACCATCTATCTTCCTCTTGATCACATTCCAGAGGTTTTTAATGGAATTGATTTAAGAAACATTTACAGTGTTCTCTTAATTTCTTTCCACAGTTGTATTTGGACCTTTTTCCCAGACAACTAATCATACTTTTTGCAGTAGCTAGGAGTAGTATGAAGCTAGCCAGGAAATATCTTCCAGATGGAGATTTTGTTAACCCCAGTTTTATATCACCAACCTTTCATTCCCACTTGCACTAAGTCTTCTATCATCTAAGCCAATGTATTGTAGATGTGCTTTTAGTTCAGCTTCCTGTGTATTTCTATCTCAACCCAGAGAGGAAGTGGTGGTTACATGGACTTCGTAATGAGGCTCTTAGTAAGAAACACTTGAGGAAGCGAAGGGTAAATGGACCAAAGAGGAAGCCAGTGTGCTGCTGACAAGATTAGGATAACTGTGAAATATCAGTACTCCCTGCATTTACTTTATTGATTGAACACTGATGATTACTATATGAGTTAAAACTGTGTCACACATGGCCTGCTTTTAACTACAATACACTTATTTTGACCCATAAGATACCTAGGACCCACATGACTGGTAAACACAATTAGAAGTCTGTGTCTGACAGCAGTAAATCCTTTGCGCCACTAGGGAGCATTGGTTTTCAAGAAATGGCTTCTTTGTTCTGAATGCTTCTTCTCATGCCCTAGCTCCTCCTAACTTTATAAAAAAACTGGAAAAAAGATATAATAAAATTAAGGTTAGTCAAAAGGTCTCCATTTCCTCATGACTGTGTGCATACTTCCTAGCCTTGAACAAGTCCCAGCTAGAATATCTTCAACTGTCTGACTGTCTTATCATAGTTTAAAGATAAGTTTAGTCTACTACTAGGGTAAAACATGTGACCATGAAGATGGTGTCATAGCCAAACAGTGGGCCCCTAAACCGGAAAGAGCTGGTTGTATTTTTTCTGTGTACACTGTATAGCAAATTGTTTTGTTTGGCAGCAAAGCATGTTTTTTTTTCTTATTTTGGCTACATGCTTTAACATTTGATTTGAAATCAGGCACAGGAAGTTAAGTAACACTATTTTGTCCCCATATTTGAGTACATCAAACATTTTGGGACAGCTGGCTTTATTGTTTAGTCACATCATATTAGACAGGTATAAGACAGCTATCTACTGTATGTCTACCATTGTAGGCTTTATGTTTGCCTAAAAAAAGAAGTCTGACAAAGACGTGTGACGGAAAGTTTAGAAAGCCATTATGAGGCAAAAAATAAACAAAATATAGCCAAAACCTATGGCTTAAAAGAACATAGTTTGAAACATTTAAAATAAAGCACTAGTGAGCTCAACAATTAAATGGCCTGGCATACTAAGTAAGACCTCAGATATATATGTGAAGAGCAACAAGGCACAAACCACTAGCTAGCTTTAACAACAAGATGGCCAGTTTACAGTTTGCTAAAAATATCTAAAAAGCCTGCAATGTTTTGGAAAAAGGTCAAGAAAAGCCACATGTATTAACAAACATGCCACAGTGATGGCAATGTAAAAGTCTGGGAAAAAAATAAACTGCTTAATATCTACAGCATGCTACCTCTCTGTGAAATATTTGTCTGGCCCTGGGTCCCTCATTAACTGATTATACATTTACCTTATTGTCATTTAGCTGACTATTTATCCAGAGTGACATACAGTGTATAACTTAGGGTTAAGTGCCTTGCCCATGGACAAAACGACATTTGGCACAGTCAGGAATCGAACTGGCAACCTTCCGACTACAAGTCTGACTTCCTAACCCCTTCGTAACCCGGGGGGGTCAAACCCCCACATCCAGTCACTTCTAGAGTTTTTAAGTGTAAGTTCTTGCCTGTACAAGCCAATCTCCAGATGTAAAACCAATTAAACAATCATTGAATTGTTTGAGACAAAATACATCAAAACAAAGAACAACTGATGATGGTTTTAACCTCCCTCCTAGAATTTATTTTTTTATCCAAAAGAAGAAAAAATAATCTTTACTGTCCCAATTACAGAGGGCAATGTTCATACCGTCATTACATATTTTGCTCCAGGAAAATGGAGTGGAAACAATATTTTGGGTGTGACTGTGTGTGTGTGTGTGTTTGTGTGTGTGTGTGTGGCAACAAACAATCATTTAAAAGATTTGCTCTCATATATATAAACACAGAACTGAAAGTCTCAGTTTCATCTTCACAGTTGCAGGTTTCATAGATGTGCTGTGATTTGTGTGGCCCCTAAATCTCTCTCATTTTCTTATCTCCTTGCAGAACAGTGGATGACAACGGAACAAGCTATGAACCCTTCCCAATAAACTCAAAAATACTTTGAACTTCTAGAGCGTCTAGTGGATTAAGCTAAACACTTTATTACAATACATTACGTATCAACGTCTCACCTTTATACTGTTAAACAGCTTCAACCATGCCACTGGTAGTGCTCCCGAAATCCCAGGTGCTCTGGGTGCGTGTGGCTGCGTTGCTGTTCTCTTGTGTGGCCTTCAGCGTGGTGGCCCATGGTGCTTACTTCACCTCAGCAATTTGGGATTGGTGTGTGTTTTGCTGGGCCTTCAGCTTCACCATGACACTGATAGTTCTGCTGGTGGAGGCTTTTGGCCTCCAGGCCAGAGCCCCAGTCTCCTGGAACAACTTCCCCATCACCATGGCCTGCTACGGCTTCCTTCTCTGCCTTTCCGCCTCCATCATCTTCCCTCTGAATTTCCTCAAAGGCCAACAGGACTACGGGGAGTCCCGGGACTACCGCATCACCTCCACCGTCTTCTCCTGCTTGGCTACAGTGGCCTACCTGTTGGAGGTGACCCTGACGCGGGCACGACCCGGTGAGGTAGCTGGCTACATGGCGACTGCTCCGGGCCTGCTCAAGGTGTGCCAGACCTTCGTGGCCTGTGTCATCTTCATGCTGGTCAGCAACTCTGTGTCGTACAATCATCACGCAGCGCTCAAGTGGTGCATGGCCGTCTACTGCATCTGCTTCATCCTGTCCGCGGCTGTCGTGGTGCTGTGTGTCGGGGAGTGTACCGGCCTCCTCCCGTTCCCATTCGCACGGTTCCTGTCAGCCTACGGCCTGCTGGCTGCCGTCATGTACCTAACGGCCACCATCATCTGGCCTGTGTTCCAGTTTGATAAGCGCTACAGCCAGATTTACGGCTCGCAGCGGAACCCCCTGATAACAGTTGCCGTGCTCACCGCTCTCAACTTCCTGTTGTACCTCGCTGACCTGGTGTATTCTGCTCGCCTGGTGTTTGTCACTGTGTAAGAGAGAGGACAACATCTACTTTGTGAAATATATATGGAGTCACTCTTTGAAAATATGAATGAAAGTATTTATACATTGCCTTTAGCTCCCCTAAGAACATGAAAGCACAGCTGTTTCTCTTTTTTTATTATGTGTAATATCTGACTATGTACATTGAGGCATGTAGGGTTCAGGTGGATGGACAAAACAATGAATGGTTTAACAAACAAATTTTATGATGTGGGTTTAACTGCACTGTCAGACATATTAGTCATAGGTTTGTATCCTGAATGCGTATTGGCTGATTGTTGTGGTAAATAAGACTGTACACGATAAGTATGTCATGCCATTTCTTCTTAATGTTGTATTTTCCTTAAAAAAACGTTTTTAACAGCCATAAGTTATCTCAGGGTTTGTGGTATATTGTCAATATAGCAAAGTTTAGCATTGCGTCTTAAGAACAGCTCTTAGCCAGGGTATATTGTCGATATATACCACACTCTCTCATGTCTGATTGGTTAAATAACCAACTGCAGATGAATGAAAACTATTTTGTGCTTGGCCATTCCCTACAAGATATGGTTGCTGTGTGACACACTATTTATAGTTACAGTCTGCAATTTCGTAATTGCAAAAGTATTTTATATGCCCCCAATTTTAGTCCAGATGATAATAATAATAAGTGCATTTGTAAAGCAGTTTTCATTGTAGTAGAATAATTTCAAAGTGCACAAAACAAAAATTATAAATAAATAAATAAGATGTGTAGTACGGTATATACTGGTAGTATATATTATATGCCCAACATAAGTATAATCATTGTCTTACCACAGTTAGCTTGAAACCCCATGGTGATTTCAACCGTTATTGTAGCCTTTCCCTTACTGAGCGATCAACAGAAATCCCCAACAAAATGTGTGACAAAAGGTTTGCTGAAGTAGTGGAAGTAATGTTGCCAGAACTGTCAATCAAACAAGAACTGTACAGTGACGTCTAATGAGGTTGCAGGGTGGGCAACAATCTCTAAAAACAGTAGAACAGAGGGAAAATGCAAACCTAGACACCTCAGATAAAAAACTAAGTACAGAGCAGGGACCTGTTTTTAGCCAGATAGTGCCTATATTCACATTCTTTAGAACTTAGAGGCCTAAATAGGCATAAATATCAACAAATATTGCAGAAGGCATTAACTAGTGTCTGGTTAAGGAGCGTTTTTACTCTCAACTCTGAATATTTTTATTTTCTGTAACCTTTTTAATACACTGAGTTAATATATTTTAGAACTTGAATGTTGGTTCTAAACCAAGCTTTTGTGAGTTAATGTCTTGCAGGGTCAGACTTTTTTGCTACTAAACAGCTAACCTGAAGAGCAACTTTTTCTTTTTATGATGATTTTTCCCCCTATTTTTTTCTACCCAACAATTGGTCATGTCCAATTCCCACAAACCCTGCCTTGATAGCAGGCAGCTCCGCAACTCCTTGGACAGATTCAGGATGCTAAGGGGCGCTCAAATGGTTCATCCAACCACGTGTCACAGGACAGGTCGATTCTTTTCACACTGCTCATCCAACACAGAAGCCTTTAGTCAACTCATGTGCGGGATGATTACTCTCACCAACTATATCTCTGTGACTGAATTTACAAGTGCCGAACTGCACACAACGAGTTGCTGGAGAGCGATAAGGCAAGGTAGATAATCCAGTTTATTTATCTTAAATCTAGGGCAACGCTATGCCAATTAATGCTGCCTCGTGCTCGAGGTCAAAGTTGGAAAAGCCATGGTCAGGCTCAAACCACTGGCTATCATGATGTACAGTAGCTACTGTAGCTTGTCTTGCAATGCAGCAACGAAGGCCCCATGAGTTCACATTTTAAATGCTAACTCACTAAAAAAAATGTTTTCAAAGGAAACAATTTTGAAAAGTTCATTACAAAATCAAGGTCTTTGCTGCCTTTGTGTTTTAAAACTGCCATTGCAATCTTGACTCAGGAACACCTTAAATAATGTTATTTAACATCACTGATTGAGGAATCCTGTATATTGCACACTGGCTATGACATGTACTGTATGAGGTGGTACTGTACATGTACCTATTCAAATGTTTCTATGGAAGAAGGTTGTGTCAGGAGTTGATTCAAAACATGGCTAGTGAAATGAATGAATATTGTTGGGCAAAGCCAGAGAAATGGGCCTATTCTTGTAGTGCAGTTGGAACATGTGTTTTAATATTAATTAAACAATGCTAGCTTGTTAAATTCATATCATGATTGGATTTTTTTGCTGCCGATTAAGCATGTTTTAAATGTTAAACTGAAATTGAGTGGCAGTTACACTTTGTTAGAGAGTAAGTTAATTGTTAGAAACTTAGTAGAACCTTAGTTAAAACTCAAGATTTTTAAGTCTTTTGTATATTACCTTAAATGTGTGTTCTGACTGTAGTCTAAAGGTGTAATATCTTAAACCCAGTCAGATCTTGCATAGTCTGCCTAGACATTGCAAAACTCCACACAGCAGTTTTTGTAATAGCGTCTTGGCAACATTCCCTATCTAGTCCTATCATCTTGGCTGACTTAGAGGCCACAGTTTACAATGAATGTGCATTACTGTGGATAAGGATAGGGCAGAGCTAGAATTTAAATTTGACTGAATGCTCTGAGACAATGTTTTGAACAGGGTTTGATCTTGTTCATGAATTAAAACCTTTAGGGCAGTTCAGCCATCACGTTTGAGTAAGTAATACTCCCAAATTCACACGATGGATTATAGAGATATGAAATTCATATGAAGGGTCAGACCTGTTTATGGAACCCTCTAATGTAATCCATGTTTGAGGGCTGAAAGAAAAAAAGAAAATCCTGTTGAATACAGCATGCAATGAATGAGAAGTGACTTGAGATGTTCTGAAGCAGTAATTGGTAATTCACAACTTTTTATACCAGGACCGCATTTTCCTGAAATTTAAAAAACTGCATATTTTTTTGGCCACTGTAATCCACCACAAATTTTATGTTACTGCCTTAAACTAAATTCTTCCTAACCTCCTACTCCGGAACAGTACTCAATAAAATAATGTGTCCACACAAACAATAATTTGTATAATGTTTTTATACATTTTGAATTGATGCCATTTTAGTAATGCCTTTTACATGGTTATTATATATGAGAAGCCAGTATACTGTTTGTCACCTATCTGCCATTGCTGATATCATATTGGTTTTGCTTACATCACAATAGAACCTACCATCATGATTGGACTGAGAATGTCATACACATGTTGCTTCTTCACTGATATAAATAATCATTATGTAGAATGTCAAAATAATTTGATATTCAAAGAATGTGAAAAAGTCCCTGTAAAATGCAATTATTTGTTTAAAAAAAAGTCAGGATAGGTAAATAAGTGACTGTATTTGCTAATGTGTGGATTGATCTTCAGTAACAAAGTATTTCTGTGTTTTCTCTTCAACATCTTTGGAGATATTACTGTGTTTAATATATACTATATAGATTGAACTGATTAAACTGTTTGAATTCTATTTGTTCTAGTCTATTTACCCTTTTTGATTTTAAAAATCAATTCCCATTGAATGGATGCACACATCACAGTGATTGGCTGATCATTTTTTTAACATTTTAGTCATTTTAGCAGACGCTCTTATCCAGAGTGACTTAAAGTAAGTACAGGGACATTCTCCCTTGAGCAACTCAGGGTGAAGTGCCTTGCCCAAGGACACAACAACGTTTGGCACAGCCGAGAATTGAACTGAAAACCTTCCAACTACTTGTCCAACTCCCTAACTAATTCCATTGTAATTTAATTGTTTGACCAGCAGGTGTCAGTCTATACTAGAAGGGTGCTATATTGGATACCATTGTCAGATGACTCTCCAGTGTAACCCTATGGGGTGAATATGCTATCTTGAAATAAATCACTTATTTTTTACATTTGTCAATATGCAAAAGGCCCCCTGAAATATTCCACTGTATATTTACCTTCTATATCGTAAATGGGTCTCTAAAAGATGCCCATTGTAGTGAGTGACCACGTCACCTAATACGTCTCTGAGCAGTGTTTACCTATCTTTTTCTCTTTAGTCTCCCGAGTCCTGACGTAACCTTTGGTAGTTCATCCATCGCCGAGGACAGGTCAAACTTACTTGATGGTGGACATTGTAACTGTAACTAGTGCTGCATTGTCTTTACACTGGCTGCCAATTTGACAGAGAATAGATTTTAAAATTTTACGTCTCATTTTTAAATCTCTAAATAACTTAGCCCCGGTCTATCTTTCCGAACTGCTTCATCCTTTACACTCTGTCTCGAAGCTTAAGGTCTATTGATCAGGCTTTGTTGGTAGTCCCTCGCGCTAGACTTAAGCATACAGGTGAGCATGATTTTGCATTAGCAGGGCCTTGACTCTGGAACTTCATGCCCCTACAGATTAGAATGGCCCCTACCTTTTCTGTCTTCAAGTCCCTATTAAAAACCCACCTGATCACACTAGCATATTAACCTCCATTTCGGGCCTTTCCTTACCTTTCTGTTTTTAGCCTACGTCTTATACTGCTTTTATTCTTTTATTTGTGTTACTGTGTGTTGTGACAAGTGTTTTTATTACTTTCCTTTTTAGATTTAACACTTCTGTAAAGCAGTGGCTTAGTTGTAAACGTGCTATAGAAATAAAATGAACTTGAACTTGAACTACTACATTGTTAGGCTATTATTATTATTATTATTATTATTATTATTAACAGACATCGAGCAACCCTTCCCTAATCGTAGACTAAAAAAAAAAACATATTTGAGAAAAAGTTAAAGCCAATACTACATCCCCAGGCACACAAGCAATAATCAAGGTGAAGCAAAAAATGCATAGCTGCAGTAAACTTTTAGGTTTTATTCAAACACCACCATCACTGGATATAATACCTGCCCTTTTTATTGCCCACTTCATCAATACATTTTGAAACAACAGTGAAAATCTCTCCTGCTCCCACACTTTTCACTTTTTTGGTTCACAGGAGAATTTGTGAAATCTTTTGCTGCTTCCCGTTCTTTCATTGCAGCCAAATGCGCATCAGTTGGGCATTTTCTTCTGTGATTTATGTCATCTTTTAAAAACTGTATTAAATTTTTCCACTATTCCCTGTACTATGTCAATGGGAATAAGATGAATGTTGGTATCCAACATGGAGTCCACGAAATACGTGACCACCCCGGAACCAATCGCTCAGAACATTCGATTCCTTAGTTGGCCAAACTCTATATATATGGATCTGGAATTTGGTCATAGTAACAGGCTGTATTCTTCCTAGGCCATGATGTCATACCTAGATGCGGAGATGGGATAACCAAGCCGGAAATGAATTTCTAACATGTAAATAGTGTTAAATCTTGTTGTATAAAAACTTTTTCTGAACATATTGAAAGTGAAAAGTAACATACCATGTTACTGAATCTGCAATCAGATCAACAGACTAATTTAAAAATATGTTTTCTGATCGATAAATTCTTCACAGGTTAACCAAGGTACCTGTCCGCACCAAGGAAGAAATTACGCACACCGCATCGCCAAAGTTGGTATTGTGCCTTTATCAGATAATTTGGTTGCATCATTACATTATTAACATTTTACCAAACTCAAGCTCAAATGGAGTTAAAAGGTTTCTCAATAGTGAATGGGAAGATACGTGTTTTGTCCATCGTTGATTACAACTGATGCATCTGAGAAAAGTAATTGCATTGCATTACGTTATCATCTATTTAGTGTACAAAGTTTATTGTAGTTTTGTGTGCTCTCAGTTTTTCCCGTCGTTGAATACATTTGGCCAGAATAACTTGTTATAAAAATGAAATACTATGAGCAGGCTATTGAAGACTGTCCTGGCTATGACTAGATGGCAAATGCTAGACTCCTTGTACTTTCTGTGGAAAATATAATAATGGAAAATGCTCTAGCAGTCACTCTGATAGTTAACCTGGCTACTGCTATAGTTATTGTTGTTTGGGAATATTGATTGGAAAATGGACTTGCTCCTTGAAAGCCGTAATGATTTTGAGGTGAGTAACAAGTAAACTTTCCTTATGTGTGTGGTGTTTGTTGTCAATGTTTGATGCTGTGAAACTTGTAATATCTGTCAGTGATGAATTGCAACCCTGCTTTGAAAATGTAAAGGTAGGCAATATGAGCAAGGCAAGTTGTGTTGTGGAAATATTGTTTGTGCTGATTTGCGCAGCCATCTAACTAAGTGATGATATCTCAGATTAAAAAATCTGCTTCTCATAGCTATCTTATTTTCCTGTTTGTACATATATCTTGTGGTTACATGTTTTTGTCTGGCAACAACCAATGTATTTGTCAGATTCAATCTATGCTATAAATAGCCTCAGTGGTGGTGTTGTATATGGGTGGTTTAAGCATGAAAAAAATTACAACTTTGAATATTAGGTATCAAAAATATATAGTGGTATGCTACAAAGTCTGAATATTAAAAAAATTTATGTGGTTGGTTATGGTTTTATGTTTCTTTCTGATTTTATTAACGATTTCTTAGATTTGAGCCTTATATTTGTCCTGCGGTGTGACATGACAATAATTTAGCATAAAATATAAAAAACGATGTAATTTTGAGAAAAAATATTTGTCCTCATTATTTGTCATTCATATTTCAAGATAATGATTTACCTTGTGGGATTGTTTTAAAATAAGGCATAATTTTCCTTGAAAATGATGCGATGTGTCTACCCTCTCATTTTGAATATACAGTGAACCCTCTTTTTTTGCGGGAGTTACGTTCCAAAAAGAACCCGTGATAGGGAAAATCTGTCAAGTAGTAACCTTTTTTTTTTTACAATTATTATACAATGAAATACTCCATAATATATTGAAACCAAAGAACAAAACCTTTTTACAGGCCCATGGATTTGTTTAACAAATAAAAGTACTGTATTAACTTTTTTTTACAAATAACTACTGTACTGTAAAATAATAATTTTAATCATCAATATGAACTAAAGGCTTCAAATTGCGGAGATCAGCACTGCCCCCCCGCGACCCGAGTCATTGGATTAGAACGGGAGAAAATGAAAAATGATTATGAAAAAAAATACAAAGTACAGTAGGACAAATAGTGACTCACGTGTATTTCACTGCTCTTCTGACTGAGCCGTGTATAAACCGCAACGTTATTGACACACAGGTAGAGAAGAAGCGGAGAGACTGTTTAGCCAATCAGAATGCAGAACACAATGCACAATGCAAATCCGTGAAGCAGCGAGACCGTGAAAGGTGAACCGCGATATAGCGAGGGTTCACTGTACATACATTTTGGCAAACCTTTTTATAAATCCACAAATCTACCTGTGTGTCTGGGCAAGATCACCTGCCATATGTTCCATTATTATTTATTACTTTTCTCATGGAAGAAAAAAAATATTTTTACATTTCTAATGTCACACCAAAGGACAAAATGTCAGATTATTTGACAAAAAAGACAATCACATTTTATTTAAAATTGTATTTTGTTTACAATTGTCATAAACCTGTGCTATTGAACAACATTAAACGCTTATTTAAAAACAACTTAACTGGAACATGAACGGTTTTAAGAATAGTAAACAAGTTAATTGAAAATACAGTGGAATGGAATGATGTCATCTGCCCAGGTATAAGTCTATCAGTTTGGTACCTTGCTCTGCAATTTTTGAGACCTATCCAGTTAGTTTTCCTGAAACTACATTCTCCAGTTTTAATATAGTCAGTATTGATTGTATTTCAAAATTGGTGATGGCAATGAATACAACTACATCTGGAGTTGACCCAATTCCAACATCTCTTAAGGGGTGTCTCTCTTCAATTAGTCCCCTTATTTGTAACATTGTGAACACCTCTCTTACAACTGGTATTTTTCCAAAAGCCGTTAAGTTTGCCGCTATTACACCAGTACTTAAAAAGCCTGGATGTGATGTGTCAGACCTATCAAATTACAGGCCTATCTCAAATCTATCCTTTCTTGCTAAGGTTCTGGAACGTGTTGTCCACTCACATTTGTCATCCAACAAGCTTTGTGAACCTTTTCATTCTGGGTTTAGAAAGGGACACAGTACCGAGACTTAGTTTGTGTTATGAATGACCTACTTGTCTTAGCTAACTCTGGAGCCTCTACCATCTTGATCTTGTTACATCTTAGTGCAGCTTTTGACACAGTGTGCCACATTATCCTGCTGAATAGGCTGGAGAGCTGGCTTGGTATCACTGACTGTGCTTAACTGGTTCACATCTTACCTCACTGATGGTTTCCAGTTTGTTTGTCTTAGGAATCTGTCTTGGGTCCTATGTTGTTTAGTATATGTTTCCTTTGGGGCAAATATTTAGTAAATATGGTTTGGGGTATCACTTTTATGCTGATGATACTCAAATTTACTCCAAACCTGATCCTACTATCACCTCAAAATGTCTGTCGGATTGTGTGCAGGACATTAAAATGTGGATGCACCATTTCTTAAAATTGAATTATTCCAAGAGTGAGTTTTTAAACATTGGCACACCTGCAGCTACTCACAGAGGGAGACATTTTAATTTAATTATGGGTGATAGTGTTTTATTTCCATCCTCTTATGCATAACCTTGGAGTGATCTTTGACACTCACCTAACACTCGACTCCCATATTAATAGTATTACAAAATCCGCATTTTATCATCTTAGAAACTTTGTAAAAATTAGGCCCTACATTATGCTACCTGATGCTAAAATTCATGGCTTATTCATGCATTTGCTACTTCCAGGATTGAATATTGTAATGCACTTTTTGTTTACCTGCTAAATCAATAAAACAGCTGCAGTACATCCATAATTCAGCAGCACGTGTTCTTACATACACGAGTTTAGAGCGCGCAAGCGAAGGGCACGCACCACTCTTTTTTTTTTCAGTGGCACGCGAAAAAGCGGAAACAGGAAGCATGGACGAGTTCGAGGGCTCAGTAAACAGTTCATAATAACACAGTTAATGGTTCATAATAAAACTGTAAATGGTTCATAACTGCACAGTTAAGATCATCTTAGCCACTGTTGACATTAACATCAATGCTGCTGCCAGTTCTGCCATCGTTTACATTTTTCTTCTTCTAGTCCGTAGAAATATCAAAGTCGGTAGCCTCTCCTCAGTTGTGAAACCTCTGTTCAGGAGAAGACTGCATCTAGTGTCTCGAAGACCACGCGTGAGTATAAAAAGTTACAGCGCTCCCGTCCCGTGACATCCCATTGTCGCGTGCAAGGTCGGAAATCTGTAGTATACTGCAGGCAGAAGTGTCATGCACCAATTTTTTTTAAGGGGGCACAGTTTGCACAACACATGGAAACATGTGCTTACAAATACAGATATTAAAAGGAAAATCCACTTGGCTCAAAAATCTGAGGGGGCACAATCAGTTTCAATGGGCATGATGCCTCTGACTGCAGGCTTGATTCAGCCTGTACGCGCCTTCCCGTTCCCTTCAGTCTACTGACTCGTTTACTCTTCATCAGCTTCCCTGTAGATTAAAATCTATGAGGGAGAGAGCTTTCTTTGTTGCTGCACCCAGGTTATGGAATGCACTTCCTTTCGTTGTTAGAAATGCTCCCACATTAGCTAGTTTCAAGAAGCTGTTAAAAACTAATCTTTTTAAAATTGCTTATATAGACTATCGTGGTTAGTATGTTGTGTTCTACTCTATTGATTATCTTTGTATTATTCTTGTCTTTTGTATCTCATTTGCTTTTAATGTCTGTTCTTTGGGTTTTAGAAAAGCACATTATAAATAAAATGTATTATTAATATAATCATTATTATTATTATTATTATTATTATCTGGTGTGCATGTGTGTTTTGTCAATTGATATGTATGCAGCCAGCCAGCTGACATGACTGCAAACATTTAATATTTTTGCATTTCCATGTAAAAAGTGTCACACCAAAGGACAAAATAAATGCTACTAATGTGTCAGGGTTTAAGGACCCTCCAACCGCAAAGGTGTCCAGATAATAGCCTGTTTAAAAATCATAATATTGTGTCACACCGGTGGACATTATTTTCTCAGAACAAATAAATATTGATATAACTTTTATATTAAAAAAAAGTGTACTTGGGAAACATGCTACTTAAGATAAATAGACATTTGTGGTAACATTATACATACCAAAGAGAGGGGTCATTTCTTTTTCTTTTTTGAATGTATGTTTTAAATTTCTGTAACTTGCCTGGGACAGTCACATCATAGGACACATTACAGGTTTAGTTGAAAAATACATGATAAAATGCTATTTTATTATACAAGTCTGCAGAGGATCCAAACAAATCATTTTGTTCTTAACCATAAAATGAAGACATTTTAACAAATTAAGGCATGTTGTTGACACACTGGAATGAAAAATAGCTATGGCACGTCAACCACCCACATGGTGAAAGACATGGCTCATTACTTTCACTTTTTTCCCTGGCATTTATTTATGATCAGTCTCGTGGATACTTGTTGTTTTTAGTTCCTGTGTGTGTGTGTGTGTTTTGAAGGGACACTTGTAACTGTAAGAAACATAAGTACATAATATAAATACTTATTTCAACACACTTTTCCCATCATTACTGCCCTACTTCTTAGTTGCATAGATAATGGTTCATGTTTTTAAGAGTAGTAGGGCTGCTAGTCAATAATTTGTTGGCAGACGGAGCCTGTTCTGTTGTATGTGTTTCAGTTTCTCTCCAGTTTAAAATTATGATTGAGTTTGAACCAATCAGTCTTCTTCATTAGTTATCCAGCTGCATGCTCATCCCAATTAGTCATGTATTTAAGTTTAGTCAGTTTTTTGTGCGTTTAGAGATGCTCTTATACATATCTTGGATGTAATGTCTGTGTTTTTGAGTTACTGTTGCCTTTATTGTTGCCATAGAGAATCATTATTTTCTATATTTTTGCTTCGGGTGTGGCATTCCGAATGCAACTTTGTCAATAATTGAGCAAATCACTTCTTTCTGGGTAATGGTTCTCAAATATGGGTACTAGATCCTTTGGATACGTCCCCCCTGTCCCCACCGTTCCTACGCCCTAGCATCTCGTAGACTGTCCTGCAATGCAGCGAGATAGCCCACTATGCCATGCGGACACCTGCAACCATATTTCTGAGGTGGCAGGTTGTGAAAAGCACTCGAGTGACTGTCTCAAGCGCATCAATTTGCAGTTTCTCAAAAGGCCTCTAGTTGTATATAGTATTGACAAATACTTTCAAAATTGTTTTTAATATATTCCAATATTCAACATTTTTAAATAGAATTACGACCCAAAGTCGGATTGTGCATGTGTATCCTTAACATCTTCAAGGCCTGGAAGAGTCCTTACTAAACACTGACAGGAATTTCTATGCTCCAGATTGCAGCCCTAAATCACATGAAATACGTTCTGAGAGAACTATTTTGTAAAACCGAAATATGTCAAATATGAACGTTTTTCAATTACGTTTGTAGGGAACTAAATTGAACACTCGAATAACGTCAAATATGAACATAAGAAGATCATGACGTAGCATGTAAATAGCGTAGTTTTTGCTAGGGTGGCGGTCGGGATGGTGGATGGGCGTATAAATCCCCGACTTGCATCCCAGTGTTCGCGAGTTCAAATCCAGTCGGACACATTGTGTGTGTTTTGTTCTACATTGCTTGCGTCATGCAGACACGTGATTGTCGGTTTTTGTAATGTTAACCCTAACCTTAATTCTAACCTTAACCTCAGTAACGTCATATCTAACCTTAACCCTTAGTAACCTCATGCCTGACCTTAACCGTTAGTATCCTCCTATCTAACCTTAACTGTGAATATTGGAATATAATTTTGAACGCTATGGAATGTATGGAATGTGTGGAATGTTCTCGCATAAATCCGCTAAACGAAATGTACCGGAGCAACGTAATTGAAGTACAAATATAGCATAATAACGAAACTTGCAGTTCAAACGTAAAAAACCCTAAATATGTTGGCATACAACGTAATTCAGGTTTTCAAAATAGTTTCCTGAGAACGTAATTTGGGAGAAATTCTGAGATTTGCGGTTGCCAGATTGATAAGGAGTGAGTGAAGATAGAGGAACGCCCCCACCACACACACACTTTCTCTCTGTAGCAAGTTAGAGCAAGCATGACAGTTAACAAACCACAGCTATGAATGTATGGCAGCGAGAAGGACAGAGAGGACAAGTGAAGGAGAACACTTGGAAAGTAAAGGGTATAAAATCAAGGGAAAACATCAACGCCTTCAAGACTTAAAGAAACAAAGAATTGAAAGTCTTGTCTATTCTGGGCTTTTCTCAGTCTCTCTTCTGTCAGAGGATTTTAAATTGGTGAGTAGGCTACCTTTTTGCACTAACAATACCTATATCTTTAGATAATATTATAGAAATAAACAGAAATGTGAACATAATAACATTTGGTTGTCCCTATGTATTCTAGCAAGCATCCTCAATTAACAATCCAGAAATAGGATCAGTTTATCCAGTTTAGGTGTAGACACGAGACAATGACAAGTGTGTGCAAATTGTCGTTAAGGGGCTCAAGAGCCGCTTAGTAATTGGATCTGTGTCAAGAAGTCATATAATCAGTGTCAAGTATGGCTGCGCATACTTAAAGAAAATGTTCTGCCTAAAAGCAGTCCTAACATGTTTCACTCTATTGATCTTTGTTATTTTGCATGTCAGTTGTTGCTCAATAGTAGTGGAAACTATGCAGTTTTTTTTTACACAGACTGAAACTGTTTTCTGATTAATATTGTCTAATCTACAATAATATTCACTCAAGTCTTACATAGCCGCCCACTTCTCGATACTTCAGTTCTCTCGCTCTACCTGTTAGCCAGCCTAGCAGCATTTTTTAGCAACGATTCACTGATGCATGAACTACTGTCATTGAATGACATAGGACCCACACATACACCCTCTCAGGCAATGCCACACTACACAACTACCCATACTGACCTGCACTCTACAATCACTATTAAGGGGACACCTAAGAAAAATACCCTGTTGTAACTAAGAGGTTAGTAGGCCTATAGGACTATGTGTAGTATTTTGCGTGTGTATTTGTGTAAAACAATAAAATCACTTAGAGAATTCAGAGGTTAGTGCATGCTGGGTTGTGTGCTACCATGCCTGTTATAGATAAGGTGTGTTTGTTTCTGAGTCACAGCAAAGATATGGTTGACATGTGTTGGCCTGCCATGTGCATTGTCTGCCAAATTATTACTTGATTCTATAGATAACTTTTGAACAAATGTGTTCTTGGATGTGCAATGTGCCATAATGTTTCCTTGTTACAAATAATATCCCAACGTGTGCATGTATTGTCCTGAATTTGTGGGAGAGAGTGAACAGCATGACTTCAGCATCTGTATGCCCAAAGGCCATAATAACTATCCCTTACTCTTAATTTGTTTTGCGAAGTAAAAGCAAAAATAATTTTGCCGGCGGCATTTGGTTGTCACCTATGTTCAGGACATCCAATCTAATAGACTGACTTGGGAAAATATAGCTCTTGCACCTAACTAAGCACTGTTTCTTTATTGTACATTTAAATATACTGAAAGGGGCTACATGTAGAATTTTTGCTATGTAATATCAGAAAAAGTCAATATAATATACGCAACATCACCAAAGTACGCAGACACCACTAATGTTGGAGGTGGGGTAAAGGTCTGAGGCAGTTTGTCAGGGTTTGGACTAGGCCCCTTAGTTCCAGTGAAGGGTCATCTTAATGCTACAGGATACAAAGACATTTTAGACAAGTGGTTCCCAACCTTCTTTGGGCCAGCGCCTCCCTATCCATGTCCCTTACTGCCCCCCCATCAAATAAGATGTAATCTAATTTCTCTGAAAATTAATGATCAACAACAAAAGAACAGGGTAAGAAACAAGTGGAGAAAAAAGACACAAATTAACTGACAAAGATTTCACAAGACTCATATGTGAAGCTACTGTACCTGGAACCCATTATCCTCCAGTGAACAAGAAACATAAGTTGAAATGTCAAGACTGGGCCAAAAAATATCTGAAGAAAGATTTTTTAAAGGTTTAATTGACTGATGAGATGAGAGTGACTCTTGACAGACCAGAACAATGGGCACGTGGCTGGATCAACGGGCACAGAACTCCACATCGACTCAGATGCCAGCAAGGCAGAGGTGGGGTACTGGTAAGGGCTGGTATTATTAAAGATGAGCTATAGTTGGACTTTTTCGGGTTGAAGATGCACTCAAACCCAACTTCCAAACCTACTGCAACTTTTTAGAAGACACTATCTTCAAACAGGGGTACAGGAAAAAGTCTGCATCTTTCAAGACGACCATGATTTTTATGCAGGACAATGCTCCATCGAATGCATCGAAGTACTCCACTGCGTGGCTAGACAGTAAAGGCCTTAAAGACGAAAAAATAATGACATGGCCCCCTTTCAAACCTGACCACAGCCTTTTCTAGCACAGGGGCTAAAACGTTCGCTTCGCAGTTATTTAAAAAAATAAAATCTGAGTTTATGTTGCCGGCATTTTATAGAGTTGCCAGGCGAAAGTGTTAGCCACCTGCTAGAAACGGCCCTGCACCTGACCTAAAACCTATTGAGAACTTGTGGTCCCTTCTTAAACGGTTGATTTATGATGAAGAAAAACAGTACACCACTCTGAACAGTGTCTGGGAGGCTGTGGTTGCTGCATCACACAAAGGTAAACATCAACAGATCAAGAAAAGACTCCATGAATGGAAGGCTTATGAATGTTATTGAAAAGAAGGGTGGCTATATTGGTCATTTGATTAATTTTGAAATGTCAGAAATCTTTCATTTTAAATTTTGAGTTTGTAAATTATTCTCACTTTAACAGATGAAAATCATCAAGTGAGATGGGAAACTTTTTGCTTTTCCTTTAGTTGCATAATTATTCTGCACACAATTGTGCACACATATATATTCTACACAGAAAGACAAGACCTCACTTTTACTTTCATTCAAATTTAAGGTGTATTTACATTTTGGATTGAACGAGAGCACTGTAGTTGTTAAGTAATAAAATAAATCCTTAATACAACTTGCCTAATAATTGTGCACACAGTGGAATTAATGAAGATGAACTGAGAACAAATACAAATGTTCTGAGTGCATGTTTGTTGGCACAAATATGCTACACCCGTTCTGAGTGTATGTTTTCGAACACATTTTACACATGTACAAAATAGGTGAAAACAACCATAAAATGCATTCTCATCGAGGATTAATGGACATTGGACATTTTCTCTGACAATATGCATATTTTCAACACATGTTTATTGGAATAGCAGGCAAAAATATAATTTGTAAATGACACTCACTTGTTGTAAACTGCATAATAGAAAATAACATGTTTCAGAGTGAGACGATCCGAGACAAACTTCATTTTCTTAACACTGAACAGGCCTTTGCAGAGTTAGCAGGAAACACTTATGTTTGCCCCCTGCTTTTTGATAGGTTTGAAATAATGTGAATATTTCCAGCCATGCATTCCTGTTCAAGCGTGAGAACTTTTTCCTGTTTAAATCAGCGTGGCGCAAACGAATGATAGAGGGATTAAAGAAAATGACAAAGGATAATAAATGACTTATTTGTGTATTAAATCGGAAAAGGTTAAATAATATTGAAAATATATTTTAAAAGTAATAACAAATGACAAAACTTGAATTGAGAAACGAATGAGTTAAGTTACTCCAAACACTGCTTGCAAACAAGTAAATTCCTCCAAGCCATCATGCCAGATATATTATTACGTTATTATTTTGTTACAAACATTTAGCCCTCTGAGATTTACTTGCCAAACTGAAAATCTACCTGCATTTGGTGATTGGCAGGTGTTCATTTCGGATGCTCACAAAGGGGTAAAAGCAGATTGATGGATTAACTTTCAAAGGAAATAAAAAAGTTATTGAGATCCCTGCGCCTGATGTTTCCCTGCCAAATTCTTCCAAGGATCATACCAAGAAAGAGAGCGTTTTGCCCAGTAATGCCTTGTGGATGACATTTTATAGCTGATACTCTGATGTCCTGTTAAAGCAGCATGTAGTGAAGAGTTCTGACACATACACCATCTCGTCCAGTGGCAGTGGTGTAAATTGGTAGGTTTTAATGTTGCAGAACACAGTTTTTTGCAAGTAGTTACTTTAAACTAGTATTGTCGTGAATCTGCGGTGTAATCTTGCCTTAAAACAAATGCCCCCAAGGGATTCTCAATGTCACCCTTTCCAAAATATTGCTTCCAGCGCCCCCTATTGTCTTCTGAACAACCTTTGATCAGGCTAGTGAGCATAGTGTCCCTATACAGCTGGAGACTAAACAACCGACGTCACCTTAGCACTGGAAGGACACAAGTAATACACTCACCGGCCACTTCATTAGGTACAACTTTTCAGAATTTGGTGCAAAAACAACATGGAAGCATGGATCCATTGTGCCTTAACCCATCAGGCTGTTAATGGTGGTATAATGGTGTGCAGGATATTTTCTTGCACACTTTGCACCCCTTAGTACCAATTGAGCATCATTTGAATGACATATCCTACCTGAGTATTCTTGCTGACCATGTCCAACACTTTATGACCACAGTATACCCATCTTCTAATGGATCCTGCTTCCAGCAGGATAACGTGTCATTTCACAAAGCTCAGATCATCTCAAACTGGTTTCGTGAAAGTAGAGTAGCATAAAAGGATAATTTGCTGCCTTGCAGGACAAGCTACGTCAGAATAGTCAGTGGTTCGAGCCTGACATTGTCTTCTCTGAATTTGCCCGTAACCTTCAGCACAGGGCAGCGCAAATTGGCATAGCGCTGCCCGTGATTTGGGAAAGAAGTCTGATTATCTACTTTGGCACGTTGCGCTACAGCGACTCCTTTTGTGCAGATCGGGCCCCTGGAAGTTCTATCATGGAAGTATGTTCAGTGATTGTAATCATCCCACACATGACCTGACTAAAGGCTTCAGTGTTTGATGCGAACAGAGCAAAAACAATTGGCGGCTGGACGACATGTGGTTGGATGAACCATAAGAGTCCCACATCTTCGTAAGGAGTTGCAGATCTACCAATAAGGCAGGGTTAGTGGAAAATTGAACAAGACCAATTAGGATGGGAGAAAATGGTGGAAAAATAGCTGCAAGTCATTCCCTCACACAGTAGTTGTACCCCAACACATCACCCATAGTTCCCTGAACATCCACCGGTGACAGTTCTAGCGTTTGGTTGGTAAATTTGCCTTATTTGCTTTGTAACACTTTTAGTATAAACAGTAAATAGAACTTATCTTTGACTCATCCATGTTTAATCTCTGAATTATATATATATATATAATATTTTATTGGTGGATATATAAATAGAAAAGTACAGTGGGGCAAAAAAGTATTTAGTTAGCCACCAATTATGCAAGTTCTCCCAAAGATGAGAGAGGCCTGTAATTTTCATCATAGGTACGCTTCAACTATGAGAGACAAAATAAAAAAATCCAGAAAAATACATTGTAGGATTTTTTTACGAATTTATTGGTAAATTGTGGAAAATAAGTATTTGGTAAATAACAAAAGTTAATCTCAATACTTTGTTATAATCCCTTTGTTGGCAATGACAGAGGTCAAATGTTTTCTGTCTTCATAAGGTTTTCACACACTGTTGCTGGTATTTTGGCCCATTCCTGCATGCATACTTTTTTGCCCCACTGTACATTTCTTAGCAAATTGTATTTGTGTTCACAAAATCTAATTTCCATGCATGCTGTTATCGCCGTTAACAAAGAGCTACAGGCTTGCATGCTTGGTTATGTGGAATTTATGTGGAATTACTATAGTCTGTCATAGAGAGATTTTTATGTGGAATTACTATAGTCTGTCATAGAGAGATTTTTATGTGGAATTACTAAAGTCTGTCATAGAGAGATTTTTATGTGGAATTAATAAAGTCTGTCATAGAGAGATTTTTATGTGGAATTACTATAGTCTGTCATAGAGAGATTTTTATGTGGAATTACTATAGTCTGTCATAGAGAGATTTTTATGTGGAATTACTAAAGTCTGTCATAGAGAGATTTTTATGTGGAATTACTATAGTCTGTCATAGAGAGATTTTTATGTGGTATTACTATAGTCTGTCATAGAGAGATTTTTATGTGGAATTACTAAAGTCTGTCATAGAGAGATTTTTATGTGGAATTACTAAAGTCTGTCATAGAGAGATTTTTGTCACTAATTTGCTACTGTATTCTGTCCACTGGTAATTTGATTTTGCTGCCATCCGTGGTGATGAATATGAGATCTGCAATTGCTCTTGAAGAGTTCCACTTTTTGTGCCCTTAATGTCATTTAGAAAAATGCATGGTTCATTCATGTCCTGTGTAGTTTCTTAAGAATCTAAAGTTTGTAACGCCAGGGTTGCAATAGTCATTCAATTCCGATGGGATCTAATAACAATACATGCAGACATTCGTTAAACTGTAGGTAAGTGTCGTCAAAATTACCTTAAATGTTATTTAGACAAAACATATACAAATGCACAACTAAATTAACAAGTTATGAATTACATTTGTAGTCCTGTTTGTACTGGTTGAAATGCTGCAAAGATCTAAGAATTGTATTTGCTTGTAGGCCTATTGATCAGTTTAAACAGGCAGTAAGAGAGAGAATCTGTTCGATGGTTTGCCCTCAGATAAAAACAAACCTACCATGAAACATCCAAGATTTTCTCTATGCCCATATAATAATAAATAGAAATAAATTGACATTGTTATTGCAGTAATTTCGAGGCAAACCCAAACCAATTTTGATTAAGAATAAAAAAACTAACTTAAAAAATGTTTGCTTTACCACTCAAGTCTGGTCTTGTTGGTTAGTAATCAGGTGTAGCTGGAAAACCTGTTACAATTCCTCAACGTTCCTACATATTTAGGAACTGTTCCCACTGTTTCAGAAAAACCCGGAAGAAATAAGAACACACCTAAAAATGATCTTAAAGTTAGAATATACTTAAATCGTCCAGTGTAGCCCACCTTCATATGTTCTACATCAGCAAATTAAGCCTATTATTCCCATGGTGTTTATTTTCTTACCGGATATTCCTGAACATTTAAATGATATGTCCTGAACTTCTTATTTTAGACATACAGGATGCTTTGTATTATTATCTTTCTTTGTTTGAATTTCTTAAAAATCTAGTTGTACAGCTGTTGTTGATCTGCAATTAATCTCTTCTAGTGTGCATATGCCCTTAAATGTCACCATAATTTAGATATAAGTTTTCTAAATAAAGCAGGAATCAGAGACCAAAAAGCATGGGAAAAGAGAAGATCTTATACACACACATTGTCTGTGGATGTCCTGTTTATAGAAAGAAAAAAGTTGGCAGACTATTAGCCCAACCAGATCTAATAAAACTATGATTATCCAATCAGTATTAGGACAAGATTCTCAGAAAGATGAGTCAAAGTTTGGGCCACATCAACACAAGTTTGGATGACATTTAATTTCAATGTAACTAACATGTAATTAATGTGTAGATGTGCAGCCAAGGATATTCTTTTGCCATAAATGGACTCACATCTGATATCAGTGGACCAGATTTTCTGCAATTTCAGTCATGAAAACCATTTAGGTGTGTTGAATTTAGTCATCACTGAGCTGAAACAGCTAACTGAGCTGTAATTGATCCGTTTAGTGATTGGCTTAATTCAACACATCTGGTCTTCCAGATCAGTTACATCTAAGTGAAACACACCCTGTGGCTTTACAGGAACGTGGCTGCCTATGCCTGTTTTAAAATGTGTCATGGTCCCATTCATTTGCTGGCCGCACTCCAGTGGGCCTAAGTAAGCTAGACATGTTTGACTTCCAGTCAGAACCACCTCACGGTTTGCAGATTACCGCACAGAACAATCTCCAGTGCAAATATGTTTTTTGTACCTTAAAATACATTTACAGCCTCTCCTACTGTATGTCTGTGCCTGTTTCATATCCTGTCAGACCTCAGTTGGAATGCTACCCAGCAAACATGGGGCTGGCGGACCACCGGCGGTTACAGCTGACGGTCCGCTAGCTTTTTGCTCATCGTTTAACGGGCGGTCCGCTAGCGGGAGTGTTGGCGAATTAGCGGTCTTCCGGCGGGTGAGCAGAGTTTTAGACAGATATCCTCTGGGAATCCTACGCACTCATACTGTTGTTCCAGTTAGTCCATCGGCTGCATATAAAGGCTATATCCTAGGCTAGGCTTATGTTCTAGATATCTATCTAATGAAAAATATTTTAAACTATTTACAAATTTGGTAACAACAACATTCAAATACAATACAAACACAGTTAAGTTTATTTTAAAATTCTAAATTGAATTCAGTTCTAAAATATATATTAAAGAAAAAAGCTTGTCTTTTTTTACTTTAGACTATTTTTC
>JACXGM010009839.1:0-27044 GCA_016801145.1 Umbra pygmaea | reverse complement strand
CTGAGCGTGACTCGGAGTGTCTCAGGTTAGCTACCTTGGCGGATCCAGAGTTCACGCGGGCTAGGCCTGTTTTGACCTTGCTTTGCTAACAAATAAAACACATGGAGTCAGATTTATAGATATTAAATATCTACGAGGCAACTAAGATCAATAAGATCATTCTCTACGCTTTCTATTAAGCCATTAGTTATCTGTTTAATTCATAACATTACCACAAAGGGAAAAGGAAATATATCATTTATTAATGTATTAATTTATTGTGCATATTTATGGTTAAATATTCTCTCAATTTCCCTTACTACAGTTTTATATTTGTCTCATATGTGTTCCCCCATACGTCTATGCAATAAATCAAATATGGTATAATGAGTGAACTATAAAGTATTTTCATTGTTTCCTTATTTAATACCTCCTTCACTCTGTTTAAAACAAAGATATTTTGGGAAACGTTTCTTTTAATGTATGCTATGTGAGGTTTCCATGTTAATTTATCATCCATAATTACACCAAGAAAACGAAACTCAAACACTCTCTCAATATACACTCCATCTATGGATAAAGCTACAGATTCATTTATTTTCCTATTTCCAAAGACCATAAACTTTGTCCTTTCTAAATTCAATGACAACTTATTAATATCAAATCATTTTTTCAGTTTTGTCATTTCATATTCAATAGATTCTACTAGTTTCTGTATATTATTTCCAGAGCTGAAGAAATTAGTATCATCTGCAAATAAAACAAACTGTTTGGAAACATCACAAATGTCATTAATATATAAAAGAAAAAGTTTAGGTCCCAAAACAGAACCCTGTGGTACCCCACATTTAATTTCCATAAGTTAATAAGTCCTGAAAGGGTATGGCCATCAATTTGAATCAGGGAGACTGAAGTGTGAACTTCAAGTCCTGTATTCAGATCAGGACTTGCAGGGTAACAGGGGAAAGCTGTGCGATTACTTGGTGTTCCTTAAAGACATGGAGTTGGACAGTGCAATGCCTCAACTTTGCAAACTGTTCTCATTAGTGGCAACAATTAAAGATACATCTGCTGGAGTAGAAAGGAGCTTCTCCTGTTTATAGCGGCTCAAGTCCTACACCCGAGCCCAAGGCCGTTTAAGCAGCCTAGCTCTGCTGGTCATTGAGAGGACTCTGGTAAAGTCACTGGAAAAGTAGCCTAGTTGGTATGACAGGGTCACAGAGCATTTTCTTGAAAAGGAACATAGGGTTAGAATTTACGTAAAAATTAAATGGAAAATATTTATGATGTAGGCCGAAACTGAGCTTCCCCTCTTTTAAAGACCAGCCGCCGCCACTGCTACACAGTACCATTACATTTTGTTCATTGTTTTTTCAAGTTCATAGAGTCAAGAAGATTCTTAAAAAGCTGCAAGGTTACCAGACAACTTCTATGTATGTTTCTGAAACTGCAGTCTATGCATGCTAAGACCAAAGCTCCAAAAAATGAATGTTAACCAAAGCCCCAGATGATCAGCGTAGCGATGCCTTGCCTTGCTCTGGCTATACAATGATACAGTCTATGCTGATAGTCTCAGCTGTATGTGTCGTCTGGTTCCTTCAGGCATGGCAATTGATTTTTTGGGAACCAACCCACTGCCTTCATTGAGCCTGGGGGCAGCAACCTTGCAGAAAGAGGAATAATACATGTAGGGTTGAGACATGTCAAAGTTTGCCTGATACCAAATACATCAATAATTGCTTACACATCATATTTTTATATAAGTCTCAGGTGAGCCTGATAAGTGAAATCTGACCAACTGTAGCTTCCCATTATTAACCAAAATCATAGAAATCTTCCAAAATGAATATTGTAATTAATTACATGAAAGACTTTATTTCACCCTGTCAGAAATTGGTTTTGTGGCATTAGTTCCAAACTGTGGACCCCACTTTTCCCCTGGCAACAGGGGTTTGTGTTCCTACTAATTTGACATTTAAATTTTAGTCATTTATCCAGAGGGACTTGTAGTAAGTGCATACATTTAAGAAAACAAAACATTATTTAAAAGATTTTGAAACCATGATGTTTTAGAGTTAGCTATAATGACACTGTACATTTGGAAAGTTTGTTGGAAATAGATTTTTTACAAATCTCTGTGCTGCCTCTGTGTTTCACAACTGCATTCACAATCTTAAAGAAAATATGTCACCCAACAGAGTGTTTTAAATAAACCCTGTATTAAAAACACTCCCTTCCAGATGTGTGGGATGGGACCTCCTCAAAGTTTATTACAGAATGATGTGGGGTCAGAGGTTGATTCAAAATGTGGCTAGAGAATATTAATGATTATTGTCAGGCAAAGCCACAGAAATGGTCCTGTATTCTTCTTGTGCAGTCGAAAATATAGTTCCAACCCTAAAATGAATATTGATTATTGGGTTTTTACTGGACAACTGAGCATGTTTTAAATGTTTGAAGGGGCCGGGCTGGCTAACACTGAAATCAAGGGTCTGTTTCACCGTAATGATCTACTGTAAGTGTGCCCAATATGTAGGTTTTCTGCATTAAAAAAAAATTATCACTCACCTAAAGGATTATTAGGAACACTCGTTCAATTTCTCCTTAATGCTATGATCTTCTCAACCAATCACATGGCAGTAGCTTTAATGCATTTAGGGGTTTTGTCCTGGTCAAGACAATCTCCTGAACTCCAAACTGAATGTCAGAATGGGAAAGAAAGGTGATTTAAGCAATTTTGAGCGTGGCATGGTTGTTGGTGCGTCCATGTATTTCACAATCTGCTCAGTTACTAGGATTTTCACGCACAACCATTTTTAGGGTTTACAAAGAATGGTGTGCAAAGGAAAAAAAATCCAGTATGCGGCAGTCCTGTGGGCGAAAATGCCTTGTTGATGCTAGAGGTCAGAGGAGAATGGTCCGACTGCTTCAAGCTGATAGAAGGGCAACTTTGACTGGAATAACCACTCGTTACAACCGAGGTATGCAGCAAAGCATTTGTGAAGCCAAAACATGCACATCCTTGAGCCGGATGGGCTACAACAGCAGAAGACCCCACTCATCTCCACAACAAATAGGAAAAAGAGGCTACAATTTGCAAGAGCACCCCAAAATTGGACAGCTGAAGACTGGAAAAATGTTGTCTGGTCTGATGAGTCTCGATTTCTGTTGAGACATTGAGTCAGAATTTGGCGTAAACAGAATGAGAACATGGATCCATCATGCCTTGTTACCACTGTGCAGGCTGGTGGTGGTGGTGTAATGGTGTGGGGGATGTTTTCTTGGCACACTTTAGGCCCCTTAGTGCCAATTGGGCATCGTTTAAATGCCACGGCCTACCTGAGCATTGTTTCTGACCATGTCCATCCCTCTATAGCCACCATGTAACCATCCTCTGACGGCTACTTCCAGCAGGATAATGCACCATGTCACAAAGCTCGAATCATTTCAAATTGGTTTCTTGAACATGACAATGAGTTCACTTTGCTAAAATGGTCCCCGCAGTCACCAGATCTCAACCCAATAGAGCATCTTTGGGATGTGGTTAATACGGGAGCATCGTGCCCTGGATGTGCATCCCACAAATCTCCATCAACTTCAAGATGCTATCCTATCAATATGGGCCAACATTTCTAAAGAATTCTTTCAGCAGCTTGTTGAATCAATGCCACGTAGAGTTAAGGCAGTTCTGAAGGCAAAAGGGGGTCAAACACAGTATTAGTATGGTGTTCCTAATAGCCATTTAGGTGAGTGTATATTTTTAGTTGTGTACTTACATTATCTCAAACTTTCAATCCCAGAGAAATTTGTATTGTCTTTTCGTTTTGTCACCCGTCAATGGCGTCATATAACCTTTGACTCCTATAGTTGCTCTAATTTCCAGGGAACCACCAAATTGCATTACATAAAGTGAATAACCATAACTAAACATAACGTGAATAAAGCTTTAATATATTTAACAATACACAGTGTATGCGCTAGCTACAAGCACAAACCATTCACCTGGCAACACTGCAGTATGTTTTGCCGGCAACACAAACTCTGATTATCCGTTTCAAAATATTATTGCTCGTAATATATTAAAATAATCATTGTTAATTCATTGCATAGATAGGTAGTGTGTCCATGATCATGTGTTTCTAAAATTTGTCTATTGTTGGATAAAACATACTTTAGTGAATGTTTTTAAAATGTAATCATGTTAACACTGATAATATTTTCAATCAAATTGTGTTTACAACATTTTTGTTTCTGTTTTTAAATAAAAAGTTATTAAAAACATGTTAAATTATAATTTTTTGCTATCACATGCTCTTATTGGCCCTCATTTATCAAACGTGCGTATAAACCACTGTAGATCTGAGCACATAAATCATCTTACGACGAGACTCACATGTGATTTACAAAACATTCGTACCACTCCAATTCCAGCGTACAAATGAACAGGTGTTGATAAATCAGACGGTTAAAATCTATCGTAATTTAAATATCACGCCCACATATATGCACGGGTTAGTGGCCTCGCCCTTAAAATGTATGACATGGATAAGCGACATCCGGCAAAGAAAAGGAATTTCTCTGAGATAGAAATAGAGACGCTCAGGTCTCAGGTGCAGGCCAACTGCTTGGTTTGATTTGGAAGCTTAAAATCAGGCATCAATTGTTAAATGAAAATGCGGCGTTGACTGAGATTATTGCTACAGCCATTTAAAGTGATTAACGAGAACCTGAAGTGCATTTCAAATATATAAATTTATTATTTGCACTAAACATTCCACGTTGTATTTTTAAAGGTACTTTCTTACCCAAGATAGCACTATATTAAAAGTGCAGAATAAGATCCTGTCTCCTTCATAGAGCCCCCAATGTTGGCTGTTGTGGCCACTGATCTTCACTGAATGGCACCATTCTCCAGCGCAATATCGTGGAGAACCCTGCATGCCATAATTATGTCGCAGGCCTGCTCTGGTGTGTATAGCAGTCCCCCCACCCCACCTCGCTTACCCAAGACAGAGCCACCTGCCCTTAAGCAAACCTATACATCACTCCACTGTGGTGTGTGTGCGCTCCTGCTTGTTTGGGGATTTGCAAGTGATGTTATAAGGTACTCAGTCAGGGCATAACCTTTGTCAACTAGAGGAGTCACATCCAACCGTTTCACCAAAGAACTATGTAGAACTATTATAATAATTGTACGAGGGCGTAACTCACCGAGGAGATGACTCCAGCCATGCAGTGCGCCCTCCAGTAGCCTTGTTCCAACGCTGCAGTTTAGAAACATAAGAGTCAAAAAGATCTGAAGGTGGTTAAAGGTTTGCGATTGATAAATGCATAATTATTCATTGATGGTGGCTACAGATGCAGTACAATTAACCGCGTCAATCACATTGATCTCCCGCTAAAAGGTCCCGGTGGCCAAAAACCCCAATGTACAGATTGCGCATTAAGGTCCTCAGAGCCAGATCTGCCATCGATTTGACTTCAGGACTACCAAAGCGCTCGTTTAAAAAGGCGATTGAATAAACATTTCACTAAATACATACAAATCTAACCTAACATATATATATATATATATATTATTTGATTGAAATTGTTGTTTGCCTAATTTCAGCCCTCATGTTCTAGGCTACCTCGAAGTAAAAGGGAAAGAATATACCACTTAATAGCAATGTGCTGTATATTAGTTTGTAATTCTGAAATGTAACTTGCAATATGGTGTAGTTGCGATGCATGCACACACATTCATCAATGCTCGCTGGTTACAACAATTCACTGAACCGGGTATACAATGAGGTCAGACCAGATGTAAGATTTTATTGCAGCCTACGCTCACGTTCAAATTGATAAATCCCTTGCTTTGCATATGAATCGGCGTACGCCAATCCTACGCCTGTTTTAGGTCATACGCATGTTTCATAAATGAGGATCCATTGTTTCTTTACACACACTACATATCCATTTGGGTACAATTCACTAGCTTTATAATGAATTAAAACGAGCGCTATTGTTTTGAAAACAACTAAATCTGACTTTGCGTTGCTGGCATAATAGTGTAATTGTTTTGATTGAAAGACCCCTAGCGGCCAAAAACGACATATTGTATCTTTAAATATGTGTATAGCCTAGTTGTTACATTCCTGTGCTTGTGCTATTTGTTTGCTCTTTAATTTTGTGTCCCTCTGTTCCTGTTTGTATCATTAATTGGTTCCTGTTCCCTTTGTTGATGTGGCGTTCTGTGGTTGGGTAAAGTAATTAATTATGTGGCCTGGGGTGGTGAAGTGGTTTATGTCACTACACATGTTCTGCTGCAACATGGGTTCAAATCAACCTCTTGCAATTTCATCAAAAAGACTTTCAGTAACACTTATCACCCATATGCGTAGATCTTTTTAATTATTGTTATTATTTGATGGCCTGATGGGCCATTGAAAACAGCTTCTCATTTGAAATGGGGACCTGGCCAAAATCTGGCACAAAGTTGCAAGATTACATAAACACATGTACTGTAGTAAACAAAAAATAACAATGCAAGTGCAGATAGTCAGTGTAGGACAGGTATATGTACAGTTAGTGCAAATTAGGTCTAAAATAGAGGAGGTAGATCAAATGGTATCCAAAGTGGCTTGGCAATAACAACGGAATAGATAACAATTGAGCATTACAGTGCAAATTATAGTGCAAACTTACAATGAATAACTAACTGTGCAGATGAGTGTGTGCAAATATCATGGGCATAACTAAGGCACTAGGACAGTGTGTGAGTGAGCGAGGAGAGTTAGCATGTACAGTATAATAATGTGTTATACAGTGTTATAAATCTACTCAGCTAGCCAGCAGAGTAGAGCCCTGTATTCCTCTGCTGGTTTGCTTCTAAAGCTAAGCAGGTTTGGGCCTGGTTAGTCCCTGGATGGGAGACCAGTGCTGCTGGAAGTGGTGTTGGAGGGCCAGTAGGGGACACTCTTCCCTCTGGTCTGAAGATCTTTCCCAATGCCCCAGGGCAGTGATGGGGACATCTGCCCTGCGTAGGGTGCCGTCTTTCAGATGGGACGTTAAACGGGCGTCCTGACTTTCTGTGGTCATAAAAAATCCCATGGCACTTATCGTAAGTGTAGGGGTGTTAACCCTGGTGTCATGGCCAAATTCCCAACCAGGCTTCTCACTTCAATCATGGGCACCTAATAATCCCCCTCCTTCCTAATTGGCATATTCAACTACTCACCTCTCCACCTGATAGCTGATGTGTGGTGAGCGTTCTGGCGCAAAATGGCTGCCGTGCATCACCCAAGTGGGTGCTACACATTGGTGGTGGATGAGGTGGGCTTTCCCCTTGACTGTGTTAAGCACTTTGAGTTCCTTGGAAGAAAAGCGCTATATAAGTTGAATGCATTATTACTCATAATGCATTATAAGCATAGGTACTGGCACACATAAAGACTTGTGAATTATCATAATCCTGTATACCAATACTCATAATGCATTACAAGTATATTCATAATCACTTATAATGTACAGCAATGTAGTGTTTCATAAATGCAAGTAATTTGTTTTCTCAAGAATCATACAATGATCATCAGTGTGATTCAATTCAACACTTAAAATAATCAGTTATGAAGTGTTAGAGCATACTTATAAGCAGTTCTATAGTCATTTCTTTTTTATTCAGATAAAATGATTAAATGCCTAAGGAGGCATTAATAAATCAGGTGATCCTATATGCTTTCAATGAAGTGAAACACAAAGCTCTTATTTTTTTCTTACTCTGCTTTTTTTAACAATTCGAATAACATTCTGTTAACAAGATTCTGCAGTTGGCATTTTGCCACTCTCAATACATAAACCTAAATTGTCCAAATAAGAAAAAATGCAAATATCAAAAACACTCCCAACCATTTTTCCTGGTGGGATATAAAAGTATTTAGTGTAAGCATGTATACTGTGTGGTCCAAGTGGGAATCAAACCTATAACTTTAGAGTTGCTAGTACTGTACTTTCACATGGTTTGCCTTACTGTTATGCTTTTCTTTCAATTTTTTCATACAATGAAAGTGCTAAATGGTCAACTTTATTGTGTATCAATTTACGTTATGTTTGTCAACTTTTCGAATAAAGTAAGAACAAAATAATAGTGTAGTGTTGTCATCATGACATATGCAGCAAATGAAATTTAATTTAAAGCTTAGGACATTATTCTCATATATTATACAGTATATGCCTTAGTAATTTCATCACATTACCTAAAGAAATCAAAACTTAATCTATAGAGGCTAAAATATGCCTCAATACAGTACCTCATACCAGATTATAATGTAGTAATGATGAAGTTCTGAACTCAATCACAATGATGATCATTATAATGCAGTGTGATCCTTGAGACAAAACGTACCAGCTATTATAAAGCACTATGCTGCATAGTTTGATATTAATCATTACAAATATACTTATAATGCATTATGAATACTGGTATAGAGGATTATGAGTCTTCTTCAGTCTTTATGAGGTCTACACCTATGCGTCTACTGCATTAGTACTGTATTATATTCTATTATGATTGCTGTATAATGCAAAAAAAAAAAGAAATGCATTATACATATGGATGTTCAATAAAATGTTACCATGAAAAGTTACTAATTGTGGCATGGTTGTTGTTTTTATCTTCTGTTACCCACTAGTGTTAGTATGGTTTTGCTTTTTAACACATCTCCATGAATTTAGACCTTGTTTCAGTTCTTTCTATTATTTATCAGCGTGTGTTTTTCTTTGTTTCCCCCTGGGAGTAGGAGAATGCATATGGGGTGTGCATAGACAAGATGCCTTCGGGCTTACATTCTACCTACACAACAAAATGTCTATAACCACTTGTAATAATCTGGGCAGACCACTCCCTGTAGATTTGAGTTGGGGAGGATAGCTGGAATCTAGGTAGGTAAGATTTATTAGTGGGTTTTACCGCATTGGTACCTCTCCACCTCCTTTCCCATGTTTATTGGGTTTTTAAAGTACAAAACATTTTTTTGCTTAAAAAAATTCATTTGTTTTCAGTCATCCATCTTCTCACTCCCCATTCCTCTTCCTGTTTTAAGTGTTCAGTGTGTGTGCGTGCGTGTGTGCGTGTAATGGCACATTATATTTCCATGTCCACCAGGAGTTTGTAGTTAACTCCATTAATCAGTGTTTGAGTAATTAAATGGAGAGCTAGCTAGCATGACTAGTGTTGATGACTAGTTTACAATGATTTCAATGTACTGTAGGTACAAAAGGTGTATGAGTAACGTAAAGCATTGAAAATGCAAATGGACTTCACAATATATTATAAACAATTTGAATGTGTATTCGCTTTGCACCCATCTTCATTTTCTTCCTCCCTTCTGCAGCACTCAGGTTACCAAAACCTTTATCACTACATGTCACAACTTGAAAAGGCCAATGAAAACTAATTTGTTTTACAAATTGCACAGCTGGAACAAGAGGATTTCAACTGTCACAAAAATTCTGAACTATTTTGGAAAAAGAATTGCTAAATCCATCTGTTATCACTTGTAGACATCTATAAATATGGGATTAGCTTTTGAATATGTTGGCTAAAAGCACATTATTCAGTGAAGAATTGGGTTGTATTCAGGCATAAAATGGTCAATGCAGAAACAAGTGTGCTTACAACATTCATGTGGTGATAATATAACTTTGTCAAACCTAATATTTATAAATCCTGACTGCACTTGCGTGCTGTGCAATTTACAACCATATATTAACTCATTCAATATAGATAAACCAGCTACTTTATCCTTTCTTTACTAAGTTATTTAACAAAAAGTACAAGTATGACCATAGAAGAATGGTCCTAGGTTTGGATACAGGGGACCAGTATTAATTGTCTCTTTGGGAAAGTTGTGATAGCCTAAAACCAAGGCTGCACCGTATCAACATCCTGCGGACTTCACCTTGGGACTATTACCAGACACAGAAATCTCCAGGCCTACACACACACATGAACTCTCACACACATGTACAGATACACCTCCCTTGCCCCATCCCCTGCCTTCGCAGCTTCATCCCCACCAGCCTGATAAGCCGGGTCTCTAGATAGCGCCGTATGATGGCTGCAATCGGGATGGGTGCCTATCCCGCTGGTTTTCCCTCATTGCCCTTTTTCCCGCTCCCCACCACCCCTGTTGCTATTCCTGTTCAGAGTGTGTACTTAAATGTGCTAAACTGCCGAGGTGTTTTTTTTCAGGTTACCACACTGTACCCCTGAAGGGGCATAATATGGGGCTCTCTTTTTTTTTTCCTCATCTTTCCTCATGTAATGCTGTATTGTTTTTCTAATTCCTGTCTTCCTGTCCTGTCCTGTCTACCCGGTGATGTTGTTTTGGTCGGGTTGATGGCTAATTTCACTGATTACTTGTGTATACTTGTAATTATGTGACAATAAAGTTGAAAGTTGAAAGTTGAAGTTGAAGTTGATAAGGACGTCCAAATTACAATTAAAACCCTGGTCCTGTGATAGGTGAATCTTATGTCAATGTTGTGTATGTCAATCATTGTAATGACAATTATTAGTCATTATGGTTATAAAACAATGTAACTTTCTGTGGAAAATATCATTGATTGCTGCATCAATCAATAATATTCAGACTGGTTACTCATTTTTTAATAAACCTAATAATACTGTGGGACAGGACTCTTTATAATATCAATTGATGACATTGTTAAATGATACAAACCAATGGCAACTTGCTATCATTCCTATCATTACTAACACACAGTGTAGCAAATATTATATAATGCATTGTTATATCAGTGAGTTATCATTGTTATATCAGTGAGTTATCATTGTTATATCAGTGAGTAAACATTCTTTGGATAAAACCACCATCCCAGCTGAGGGGCACGCAACACACTTCAGTTCACAGGTTGCCCAATATCATTGTAATAGTACTCCATTTCATTGTAATCGGGTCAGAGGCTGAGGCGCTCCCACTCACTAAATATTTCTGTATCATCCTCCCGACCAGTATAAAGCTCTGGTGCAGCAGATATTCCTTGTTGCACATTTTTCCAGATTTCACTCTGGCCATTTTGAAAAAGAACAATGAGCAGCAGTAGAATGGTTGCATTTCTGGGGCTGGTGTACAAATATAGATTTGAAATTCCCAATAAATGCAGTGTTTTATGTTTGTACATAGAGTAGTACGTATTGTGATTCAGTTTGTATTTCATGGTTAGGAAATACTGTCTGTGGATGGCCACACAGCTTCCTTCTTCCAATGTTCATCCTTCTGATAAAAATGATAGGGCACTCTCATTTTGAAATAAAGAAATATAAACGAAAAAGTATTGCACTGGTATGTGTAATATTATCAAACTATGTTTTTTATGTAGTTAGAGTTCTCTACTAGAATCTGAGAGCCCAAGTGATTATGCCGTGCCATGCTTCATCTTTTGCAAAAGCATTACATAGATCACTCTGAAAGCAAGAAATATGAACTAATAGACTGAATCGTACTCCATGATTGCTTTCACTTCTCTAGCCCCATGACAAGCATAATTTGACCTGATTAAGAGTTAGATAGATAACACGGTCATTTCCCTCTCTGCTAATGCATATCTCTGACCATCAACTTTAGTCCCAGAGTATCCAAAACTGTATGCTTTTCATTACTCTTAAATCATTCGTTTTGGTTGAATTGCCAGAATCGATTTTCCGTTGGAAATGCAGGTGAAGCCCAACCACGTGAATCATAGACGCTGTTCATAATTTGAATTTAATTTGCAATTGTTTTGTTAGTCAATTGGTGACAGGCTGACAAATGCATGGGGAACATCCAGGTGGATAGAGGATCTAGATGTAGGTTGTTACTATAGAAATAGAATGGATACATTGATTTGCATTGGAATGTCCTTTCTATCCATTCCATTTCTATGGTTGTTACTCTATATAGCATAATAATATACATTCAGATACTAAAAAAGACTATAAATTACCAACATTGTAGATGGTTATTCATTTGTTTCACACAATCTTTGAGAAAGCTGTCTGTATGTCCACTACTGTATATGCACTAGGCGTCCATCAACAGAAATATTTATGATTGTGTTGGTGTATGCTTAATGTTAATTTAGTTCTCTACCACCACAGCAAAAAGATATATTCCAATGAAGATTCAAATGGAAATTTCAACTAAGAGGTATTTAACATTTCTGTTATTTGCAGACGTTCTTATTAGTGCATTTATCTTAAAGATAGCTCCTGTCAATGTAAGAACACACAACACAGTAATAGTATAGCACATTTTATCAAAATGAAGTAGCAAATTACTGAACAGAACAACATCCTGTCCCTCGTTATGATTCATCTGGTCATTACTATTCCAGATTTCTGTATTTAGGAATATATTTTTGTCAGACAAAGGATTGGCCAAACCTTGCGCAAATTCACAATGTAGGATAATAACAAGGCTGCGTCACAGAACTGCATTAACAAAATTGTAAGTCAACAGTTTTTTATAAACAGGCGCCACAGCTACCTTGATACAATCGATGGCACACCCAGTGTCCTCCCCTTTTTCTTTATCTATGTGTTTCATAGATGAGCCCTGTAATAAAACAATAAAAACATATAAATATAAATTACAAACATTAGGAAAACCAACCACAGCAATAAAAATATAATTTATCTGAGATGTATAGCTGTAATTAAAGCTATATTGTCTTTTTAAGGAAAAGGACAACTAGCCTATTTGAAGAACATTTAATTGCCCAACACATGTACAGTGGGGATTTAGTCAGTATTTAGTCAGCCAACAATTGTGCAAGTTCTCCCATTTAAAAAGATGAAAGAGGCCTGTAATCTTCATCATAGGTACACTTCAACTGTGAGAGACAAAATTAGAAAAAATATCCAGGAAGTAACTTTGTAGGACTTTTTTATGAATTTATTGTTAAATCCCTCGGTAAAACAAGTATTTGGTCACCTACAAACAAGCAAGATTTCTGTCTCTCACAGACCTTTAACTTCTTCTTTAAGAGGCTCCTCTGTCCTCCACTCGTATTAATGGCACCTGTTTGAACTTGTTATCAGTATTAAAAGACACCTGTCCAAAACCTCAAACAGCCATACTCCAAACTCCACTATGGCCAAGACCAAAGAGCTGTCAAAGGACACCAGAAACAAAATTGTAGACCTGCACCAGGCTGGTAAGACTGAATCTGAAATAGGTAAGCAGCTTGGTGTGAAGGAATCAACTGTGGGAGCAATTATTAGAAAATGGAAGACATACAAGACAATAAAATGAGATATGAAAAATAATATATTGGACTGATTGGGTAAGGAGCCATTACACTGAAAAACCTGGTGGTTTCTGAGGTAAACAAGTTGTGTATTAACTTCATATTTCACAGAGCTTTGGGCCTGTGAAATATTACACAGCCAGTGAAATATTACACAGAGCGGTAGTGCTATCAACAGGCTGCCCCTTGAAGCTGCAGCTTCCCTGGCCCGAAAAAGCCAAACATTTGTAAATAGCATCGTTTTTGCTAGGGTGGAGGTCGGGGATGGTTGACAGGCGTATAAATCTGCGACTTGCATGCCAGTGTTCGCGAGTTCAAATCCAGACCGACACTTTGTGTGGGTTTTGTTCTACATTGCTTGCGTCATGCAGAAACGCGATTGTCGGTTTTTGTAACCTCAGTAACGTCATATCTAACCTTAACCATTAGTAACATCATGCCTAACCTTAACCGTTAGTATCCTCCTACCTAACCTTAACTGTGAATGTTGCAATGTAATTTCGAACTCTATGGAAGGTATGGAATGTTCCCGCATAAATCCACTAAACGAAATGTACCGGAGCAACGTAATTCAAGTACAAATATAGCCTAAAATAGAAACGTTCAGTTCAAACGTAAAAAACCCTAAATATGTTGACATATAACGTAATTCAGGTTTTCAAAATAGTTTCCTGAAAACGTAATTTGGGAGAAATTCTGAGATGTACGGTTGACCCAAAGACTTGATTGCTGGAAGGTTGGAGCCCTACAGTGATTTGGTTATCCTGTAGTTGTACAAGAACAAGTGTTTTGTATTAATCCTAAGGAGTCAAGAATTGATAGGAGTCTAGAATGTGAATGACGGTCAAGTGAACTTATAAATACTGGAGAAATTAATGAGAATGACTGTAATGAGGGGATTATTGCAAACTTTTGTGTGCATATAAACCTAATTGTGTTGATTGTGTTGTGATATTGAATGTTAACAGATTTCGTATAACAAAACTGTGCCGTTCATACGACATCACCAATCAGTGCATTTAGTTGCCAATGAATGTTCTATATTCGTCACTGGGTGGTGCTAGACCACTTAAAATAAAACAGGAGATTTCAGTAATCCCTCCTAGGAATGTTTTTTGGGACAGAGACTGATATTAAATCAACCTAATTGTATTACTATACACAGTACAATACCTTTCCTCATTTAAATAAAGCCTTGTTTGTTTTAAAATGGTTTTAAGAAAGCAAAGACATATCGTAGGCTACTCTGCATTCCTGAATCCTTTGTGAAAAGTTGTAACTATTTATACATTACTGTACAGTATATCAGAGTACAGTTTCACTTTGCGGGACAAAGATGGTTAACGAATGACATAGTTTTCTTAAAATATATACAGTAAGTTGTCATAGCGCTGGAAGCCGCTCTCTCAAACATACGTTTTTTTTTTCACAGGAACCTTCACAACCGATATGGTGTAGCGGTTAGGGTCGTGGCATTAGTAGTGGTCGTGGCGTGTAGTGAGATTTGAGTTCCAATCCCTGCGAAAGCAAATTGTTTTTGTTCTCAGTCTGTTTAGACATTCAAATTGTATATTGTAATTGTAATCATACCTAAACAATCATACCTAATAAGGTGATTGCATTCCACTGATTTCATTGAGGGAATCACAAACATACAATACAGTCAAGACTCTGATACCGGCAAAATTCTACTCCGTGGACTCCCTTAAAAATGTCACCAGACATTTTTCCCATGACTTAGAGTGATCGCTTAATTTTTTTTATTTTTTATTTAACCTTTATTTAACCAGGTAAGTTGACTAAGAACAATTTCTTATTTACAGCAACGACCTGGGAGCAATTAGGGTAAAGTGTCTTGCCCAAGGACACAACGACATTTGGCTCAGTCGGGAATCGAACTGGCAACCTTCTGACTACAAGTCTGACTCCCTACCCACTGAGCCATCTGCGCCCCTGAATGAAGTACAGTACATCTCACATCTCAAACAAAATACATCAGTGGATGATAGGCAATGGGAGGCAACAATATACGCCAGGTAAGCGACTTGTTCTTCAGGGATTCCCGAGATTCGTCCAACGCTATTTGTCTCTCACACTTTCGCGACTCCATACGGGGATTCACAAACATAGAGCTTGATAGCCAGCACGCCCTCTTCACCTTCCCCAGTGGTTGATCATCAGGCAGTCATTGTCTTTAAATAGCTACCAAATTGTTTTGATAAACAGATTTACTCTCTGTAGACAGAAGCATAATGAAATGCTAACTTGTTGAAATAGGAATAACAGCAGGAAAATATAAAAATAGTAACAAAATCTTTATTGGTAAATCATAATGACATTGCTGGTATTAGCTTAATATCCACCATTACAATTATTACAAAACTTAATCCAAACTAAAATGTGTATGTCTGTCTCATCTTGTGTCTGCTGACTGGTCTTCTATAATATTGCTGTTGCATGGCTACCCTCACAAAGCGCACATCATTTTTGACACTTAACATCCGCTTGCCCAGACCATTGTTGGGCAATCAGCTATAGTCATTGTGTTACAAATGTTAAACACCTAACGCCCCACGTGCTGATTAGATAAAAAAGGCTATTCCCAAGCAAGAAAACTTGTGGTTCAACATGTACAGTATTTCAATATTCAAACTGGCCTATACATAAGAAAAAGCTGGACAGACTGAGAGAGAGGTCGTTGATCATTGTTTGATTCCTTTTCGTGTAGGATTTTCTGTTGCTGGCTTTTAAGTGTACCCTGGAGCTACTACCTACAGTTGTGAAAATTGAGTCCTGTGAGTTTGGAAGTATAGGTGTACGCTCTTTATAAATGTATAAATTCAGTGTCCCGTGCCACTGCTAAGGGCACGTAGCTAAATTTGTATACCATTGGACACTCGCTCTCGGCGTACCCTGCATCTGTGTATGTGCCTCTTCGGGTTATCGCAATAAACCAGCCTATTTATCAACTACATCTTCCTGCCTGGGTCTCCCATCTCTCTACACCACACCAACTCGTGACAGCCACATTTTGTAGGACAGAAAACAGTTTACTTCAATAAGGTAAAACGGTTACAAAGGCTTGTAGCTACCTTTAGACAGGCTGCAACAATGTGTTCTATAAAGTGTGTGCACTGACAAACAGCATACTTGCTGATGAGAAGATGCAACGTGCATTCTTATAAAAAAAGAAATGTGTGGCATGTCCATTTTACATTCTCCGTCAATTCACCAGTGGTTTTAACAAATAAATTAAATTCCTTTGAAACATCAGACAGCTAGGGTCTCGTTTTCATAATTTAGCCTAGATAAACGGCATGATATTTGTCCTGCTGAATAAATTGTATTCATGGCGGCGGGAACTAGGGGTGCTGAGGGTGCTGCAGCACTTAATGATGACTTGAAATAAAGTTTTTTTGTGTAATTTTCCACCTCTATTCATAAAATTGTTCAAAATATAATTTTGCAAGTCTAAAAATGAATCGGAGTCTGATAGCAGAAGGACTGATGATGGTCTAACTCCCAGCACCTCATCAAGCTGTTTAGCGTTACTTGGATCAGAAAATTAGCAGCAGGACTATTGGTAAGACTCTCTATGTGCCCCCTCAAACTATTAAGCTCCCCCCAAGGGTCCAACGTTAACTTTTTTCTCACTGGCCCGGACTGAATTATTACTGTGCCAAAATTCATTTTGGTAAAAATAAAAAAATTGTGTTTCTTTACATAAATGCAGGGTTAATTGTCTATGTGTGTAAACATAAAACTACATCCATTAATGTATTTTCCCCTCTTCAAAACATGGTAGGTGAGTTGTAAAAATAATATTTTGTTAATATTGCCCAGCCCTAAGACACATGTAAAGAGGTAAGGTTTGTGCATTGCAAACTATGTGTGGCTGAGTTCACAAGTTTTGTGAAGTTCCTGATGAGGAACAAAATGATGCAGGTTTGAAAAGATGCAGTCAAATCTGATTTGTTTATTTTCCCTTGTTTAATTCCTAAAAAGATCGGAAGGAAAGTATTAAAAAGTAATTATTTACCTTTAAAAACGGTCTTACCTATATTTGGTAAATGTCCACAGTATAATAACTGAATAATGGTGTCGTTTGATTTAGGTGAACACCATTATAATCTTAATTAATACACACACATCATTATAAATCAGTTATTGTTTTAAAATTCATTGATGTTTTGAAAACAGGGGGAACATTTATAACATATTCACATAAAGGGTCAATCATAGATAGAGTCACAACAACATTTCCTGATTAGTAACATACACCATACATTGTAAGACAGAAAGTGAGTTTCACAAAATTGACTTGTTCATAATGACACTGCAACAGTATGGGAATTTGATAAGATAAAATGGTGTGGGTGGAAATTCATAAATCAAATTGGGACAATATAATCAGAATGTAGTGTAAATGTGATAAGTTGAATTCATTTTAGAATCTTGATGTAATACTAGACAGGAACTGCAGGGGGCAGGCAGCTGTACCTGACACAGAGTATACATTTTTAAGAAAAGAGAAGAACAGCTTGCATGCCTGCAGATCAGTGTTGCCATGTCTGCGGTTTTCTAGCCAAATTGGGCTATTTTTAAATCAATTTGGCGGTAGAAAATATATTGGTCACGGGTCAGTTTTTCCGGTAAGTAACGTTACATTTTGTTTATATACTGTTTTTATTAGCATCCCAATTAATATCAGTTAGCTAGCTATATTACTCCTCCCTCTTGTCTAAAATCATCACATCCTCAAACAAGATGTCTGTGCGTGTAACGGCAAATTCGATGACCCAAATCAGCTCTTCATAAACCAATGGGTGACGTCACACATGGCTCCAACCAGTAATTATACAATCTATGGAGTAGATCCTTTTGAGAGAGGAGAGTGCTACGTGCATATTCAGGGCGAGTGGAACAGAAAAATGTGACATGCGCAAGCATGGCACAAACGTCATGAAAATTTACGTGAATGGTTTATTGTTAATTTTGTTGGCTCTTCAGACCAGAACATTCATCAGAAAGTAGAAATCAGAGTGCATCACAGTACTCTATAGAAACGTGAGGAAGAAAAAAACATGTTTATGAAGATAAATCGTGTTTACTAGCATATAGGTGGTGGGCCGAACACTGCTATCTGCTTTAGTTTTTGAAATAATCAATCCTCTGTGATAAGAGTAGCTGCTTTTTTCACATTAAGTAAATCATTTTTTTCTGAACACATATCCGTTTGTTGGCAGTGTCAAATATTCCCCCAAAAAAGTGACATTACACAACAGCGGGAGCACTTTCTATGGTGTAAAATATTAGGGAAATCACCATAAAATCTTCTCTAACGAAAACTACACAATAAAACATCTTTCAGGAGGAATCCTATCCAAAGTCGAGAAACATTAAAGGTAAAATATGTTGTTTTCCAAAACAATGGTACAAAATACATACTTTGCATTGAAAAAGCAAACATCACTTTACCTATTTATATATATTTCTTAGTTGTGTACTTACATTATCCTAAATGTTTCCACCAACTTTCATATTCAGAGAAATTTGTTAAATAATTCGAAGACACAGGACATTTCATTTGGTCTTCCGTCAATGGCGTCATATAACCTTTGACTGCTGTAGTTGATCTAAGTTACAGGGAACCGCCAAACATAACGTGAATAAAGTTATACTATTTTTAACAATACATTACTTTGTCAGTGAACATTTTTGTCAGAGACGCTAGATTGGAAGGTTGTCATTGATGACGATAACAAAACTCATGATCCCATGGTACTTCCTGATGTCATCAAGTACATCTTTTGTTATTGTTTTGATTGAGAGACCCCTAGCGGCCAAAAACTACATATTGTATGTTTAACAGCGGCATCCAAGATTCCAGGTGTAATGGCTCCGGTAAATACTGCTGTTTATACCTGTCTTATAACAATGTTTGCTTAGTTCATGAACTCTGTAAACCGTTAACATATAACGTTAATCCGTTTTATGTTTGTATATACAGGTAATGCTACATTTGTTAGAAATGACATACAGATCACACAAAAGAAATATTTTGTTTTGAGGAGATACAGACCTAATGTGTTAGCATGTCAACGTTAGCTAGATGTAATGCAGGGTTGCCAACTCTCACGCATCTGGCGTGACACTCACGCTTTCAGCATCAATCTCACGCTCTCACACACACGCAAGAAATGTCACGCCAAAATCAAATTTTCTCCCCTTTCAATCCGTTAATATTCTGTTGATGACTAGACCACAGCGTATTAATGACAGGAGAGTAGTCTCACAGCTGTAACATCTGCCTAAAACGTTCTCACTGCATGATTCTCTGATAGTTGATTCGCTGAAAACCTTGCACCTGTACGTCAGTTGCGTGTGAAAAGTTCAGTGTTAGATTCGGAACATGGTTGGGAGTCGGAGCACACTGCCAGGGTTGCAAACTCTCACGCATCTGGCGTGACTCTGACGCTTTCAGAATTAAAAAAATAAGCGTTTCCATTCTATTAGCTGTTTTTTTGCATAAATCACGGTTTATACTAAGTAAACAAGGACTGACATTTCTAAAATTAGGGTTAACAAAAGTGTTCTCCGCGCGCAAGCACGCGCATGCGCGCGCACTGAAATTTTACAGAGTCTCACGCTAGCCGAACTCCCAAAGTTGGCAACCCTGTGTAATGTTAGCAATATTTATTGATATACATTTTATCTAAATATGTTTTACATTTCTCTTTCTGTTTGCTTGAAAGATACCTACACTGATACCTAATTTGGGAAGTTCTTACATTCCACACAAAGGCACATGTCTGTACATGGGAGCTCATTCAATTTGCATGTGCATCTCCTTTTTTTTACAGGAGCAGTACACAAGCTCCAAGATGCCGACAGGGGCTGGGGGAAGTGTCATCAGACGATCCCAAAGAAGACTTCCTCAATCTTCAAACCATGGGCCATTGGTGGGGGAACAACAGGCTGACTCTTCATGTGGCCTGATGATGGTTTCCTGTGTCTGTCCTGGTGCAAACCCCTGTCGATGAACACATTTTCTTCCTGTCGACCCATGCTGTACCGCTCCAGATCTCATTGTCTCTGCCCCAGACCACCATACTGTGTTGATGCTACACAAAAACTGTGCTCACAATGCACCCATTCCTATCTCCACTGATCTCAGTACTGATAAAAAAAGTAGGCCATGTACATATGCTAGGTTTCAGGCTTGGTATTTATCAAATCATTTTGCGAGGCCTTTAAAAAATACATTCTATTCATTGAAACACAGAAACTGCTGTCGTCCCCTATTTTTTTAAACTGTCTTCATTTGTTTTAGATATATTTGTACATAATAAGGGAAAGAGTGCTTGGTTTTAATGATTTTTGTAGATATACTGTCACTTATGAAATTTTTGTCAAGGGACTTCAATAAACCCACAGCCCACTATTGGGTATTGTACGTAGATAATATGGAAAATTTATATCCACCTTGATCAACATCACACTTTATTAATCTGTTGGGTAACTTTTCACATGTATAAACCTGTAAAAACACCATCATCATCATACCATCAATTGTATCTCTTGTAAATAGTATTAGGTTTAGAATTTTAATACTTGTAACTGATGATTTATTAAAGCAATGCAGCATAACTATTCAACTATACGGGCAATTTCATAGACAAGGATTAAATCTAGTCTTGGACCAAAAATGCAAGATCAATAGACATTTCCATTCAAGTTGATTATTTAGTACAGGACTATGCTTAATCTGTGTCTGTGAAACTGGCTTTCTTTTGTATTTAAATTCACCCACTCTTTGTACAAACTTCATCCAACTTGTTGGTGAAAAGGGTATGATGTTTGTTGATGTACAGCTAGTAACATGCATACAACACTTCATATCCAAGATAAAGTGTCATAATATTAATGTTAGATACTGGTATATAAATATAGGCCTACAATATAACATTACCGCTAATGTCACTCCCGCATATTTTGGGGTCCTAGTCTGGCCGTCAGCTACTAGAGCTGTCCCGCGAGATTGGTTCAGCTACTAGAGCTGTCCCGCAATTTGCCTAAGCAGATTGACAATCAAAATATATGTTTGTTAAAATATATGATCAAACCAGAGTTGCCAACAATTTTTTTGACTAAATATATAAACGTAATGTCGTACATAAAACAATCGTATACTCTATCAATGGAGATCGATCGACAATATGAAAAATGCGTTTGGCCCACCATCTAATAAACACCATTTCATTTTCTGAATGTCAAGGACATTGACAAATTATGGAAGAAAATATTGCAAAGACTGGGAAAATGAAAAGGGTTTAATGAAATGGATTATAGAGCATCCCAGCAGAAACACAATAAGTGTATGTTATAGCAAAAAAGTTTAAGGTGCAATATGTAATACAGTATATTCTGTACACAGACCCACGTCAACATCTGGTTACAATGAGACCAAATACATTGTTTATGGGAGCTGCCTCCTCAAGCTTTTTGAGAACTGTCCTGTGTGCCGATGAGTGTGTGACATCATCCCACTAAGACGTGGAACATTCTTGGCAATTGAACAACTCTGCCCACACTGCCAGTACTCCAGAAAATGGAAGAGCCAGCCTGTTTTTGTAAGCAACACTGCAGGGACCCTTCAACTGTCCGTTGCCATTTATTTCAGTGGTGCATCTTTCTTTCAGCTTGAAAAGGTATATCAAATGAAATATATTTATATTTTTTAAATTTGGCCAGGTAAAGGGTATTAAATAAATGACTTGTTTTTGTTTAATAAATATTCAAGGCAATGCATATAGAGTTGTTTAAATACATCATTTTAGAAGGAATGTCCAGATGTTACTGGAATCAACCATTATCCACAAATGGAGGAAGGACCAAGAGACACTTATGCACCAGCTCAGCCAAGAATATAAGGTCATAATTGATGGTGACATGAGGGCGGACTCACTAGGTATAACATGCTATTTTGTCTGCCTTATTGTTCTCTTTTGCAGTATCTGTTCTTAAATTGTTCATATTCATACTGTATGTTACCTCTAATTTATCTGGCTATTCCTCAGGACACTCAGGATAGTATGGAAGCTACAGTGTGATGCACAAGTTCAGATTTTATCCTACATATACAGGTCTGGCATGTAAAGAAAGCTTAGGAACACACAAATTTTGCTCAAATATCCAATTTTCAATAGCTATGACAAGAATTAAAAGCCACAATAATGTGAGATGATTGCATTGTAAACAAACAATGCATCCATGCTAATACATCCATGACTCAACTAATATATCCAAGACTTATTGTCAGCTATCTTTCTCTGATTCGTCATCCAAAGGGTTCCAGCAATGAAATGGAGCATTATTTTCATTGGTATAATCCATTTGTTATGTGAAAACGATTAAAAAAAAAATTCACAGCAAACTATCACTACAACTATCATGAACTATTTCCAGATTTTTGACCTTCAAAAATGTGTTCCATCCACTGAATTCTATCTGATTCGGAATCCACAGACTATCTAAATGTTCGCAGACATCTGATTTATATTTCTAAACAATGGGAAAGCATAATGACAGTACTATAATATGCAACCATAGCCTACGTCTATTTACATCTGTGTCGCGCTGATTCAACAGAACAGCACTCAGTTGATTGACAAGAAATCCATCAAATCGTAACCAAACCATCTGAATTTAACCTAGGTAGACAGCCAGTGAGCTGGGCTTTTCATGCCTGTTTGGTTCATTCTTGTAAGCCAAAACTACACATACTTCAAGGATCCATAACCGCGGCACTGTGTCTACAAATCTAGACTTGCAGGGGGTGTTTCATACACAAAAGATATTTATTGTTTTTTGACTTTTTTTAAATGCCCCCCAAAGGTCTAAAAGCTTTTTTAAAAAGGTAAATATAAATGTTATCAATGCTTTGGAAGAGATTTGCAGAGAAAGTGACACAGAATGGATGATTGACTCTGCAAGCTCTCCACACACGGAGAAGATGGGTCCATGTATGGAGTGAACATTCCCGTTTTAGATTGGTGAGTAAGATAAGTTGTATCTTCTTCTAATCCAGTTGTTTACATTTGTAGAATTTATGCCAGATGGCTTTTGTATAATTCAAGATTTCTCAGTGATTGAAAATCCACAACCATTTAGCCTTTGTTTGGCCTTTGCTTATTGTTTATTTTCATTGGCTTGGAAACATTTGAACAATGAATATTGGAATGGTGTGGTTTGTTTTCACATTAGATTCATTATTATTATTTATTTATTATCATATTATTATTGTAAGTGCACAAAGTAGAGAAACTAGCATGTGATTATATGAAACTTGAGTTTTAATTTGACACTAGGCCGTTTCTGGTTGCTAACTTGGCCATTTGTATAAATAAGTGTGTTTTGTAAAAATATAACCTTTTTGTAACTATAACATGCCATTTGTATAAATTTGTGTTTTGTAAGAATATAAACTTTCTTTGTATAACAATATAATTTTTATAGTTATTTATATGAAAATGATTCATGTACTTGGGGACACTTGGGCACAATTGTGAAGGATACCTGGGGTACTCTTACAAAATAGTCAATAGCTCATTGGCTGTTGACTCTATTATTCAAAATGTTTAGACATATGTTGTCCTCCCTTGGGGGACATGACTAGAAGTGTTTCCAGGACCCATTCTCAATATATGGCTTTACATTTGCAGTTGGAGATGATGTAGAAAAAAAACATATGCATTTTCTTTATTTCATCTTCACTGTGTACACTTAATTGAAAATTATATTTATGTATCCACAAATTTCAAATTCTTTCCTTTCAAAAAATATCAAATTTATTTTTGTCCTTCCTTCAGGTCCATTGTAACAAGAGGTTAACTTTGGGTATGTTTTTCAGGCATAATGATTTTCACAATCAGAGCCTGATCCTTAAGAGGTTAAAATGTCTAAAATAGCTTTATTATGTTTCTGTAAATGTTATTTTATATTGTTTGCTATTCCCTAAGAGCTATGGACCATGTGCAGCAAAAAACAAGTTATTCTGTGATTGTGACAATGACTTATAGAACTATGAAAAATTGTTTCACTGTAAAATGTAGATTTGCTCCATTGTAGGAATGTGGTCGACAGGGCTAATTTAAATCTAAGAAAACAGGACGTCTTTGAAATGCAATGTAAGGTATATAAACCAAGGCCAGCATGACCAAATGGATATGTTAACCAGTACTACTTATGTTGAATCCAAAGTTGCGGCCATTGGTGAGATTTAAACTACTGTTACCTATTGGGGCAATAGGAATTCAGTATGAAGTTTTCTGTTGCGACATCATTCTCTGTATAAAAATGAATCTTATCTTATTATGGTTAGCTTTTCTCTGCAGAGACAACCCGGCTTTAAGACATTAAAGTCTATGCTCAATTCTACACATTCTCCAAACTCTGAGTAAATTAATTTGATGAGTAAATGCATTCAATACACAACACTATCCGGCCCATTATAGACAGCAAACTGGCCATCGGGACTTTTCCATGTAGCCTGAGGGTCATTTTTGTCATGCTGTGAATTGTCAACTTGACCAGCGATGATATAGCAAGCAGGAATGAATTAACAGAGAATCCACACATCCAGCACGATTCACTCTCTTGCAGCAGTGCCCTCAAAAATGACATGTACTGTCAGTGCAGAGATGTAATTCTGCCAAAAATAGGATTGCATTAAATTTAGATAATCTCTTTGGTTACATCCAGGCACGTGCACGGATAGTCCTCAGTGGGGGCTTGAGCCAATGTCCTCTTCCCCTCAGTATGAACAAATGCCTATGGATACGGATTCTTGAATCATCACTACTGAAGACTTGTGTATACATATGAACTGCTAATTCCAGGTAGATTTACTACCAGAAGGGAATGTTATGCGTTGCCTGGTTGAAATATGCTATGTTAGCTAGTCAACACAGTAATTCTGGTTTCTAGTATTATATATATATATATATATATATATATATATATATATATATATATATATAGAGTTGCATTACATTCTAAGCGAGTGCCCTTCTGCGCACCTTTAATTTTGTTAATCAGTTTGTTTGTTCCCGGTTATTGTTTGCACTTCCATCCGTCAATCATTAAATACATGTTATTGGACTATCGCATTTGCCTACTGCCTACACCACATTACAAGAAGACTAAACTAAAACTCAGTGTTCAATAGGGTACTTATTGGTCAGTCCCAAATGTGTGTATTTTGTAATGTGGATATCTTTATTTCCAGATGAACATAGTGGCCAAATGTGTAACTAGTTTGTCAACCGTTACATCAACAAATAGAATTAGCCTATAAAATGTGTGGTCTGGTTTGTGTGAACAGGGTGCCCTGGGATAGACTCCCAGCCTGAATTATTGTTTCAGTCTGCCCCTGATGGAGTGTGACTGTGACATAACTTTGTATTGGATGGTCTGGGGTGACAGATGTTTGGGTTGAATTTTTTCCTGATGGGTGCCATATCATCTGTCAAATCTAAGATTTTACCACATTTAGTAAGCACTTATTCAAGGTGGTCACAGTGTCAACCATAAGCAAGAATAAGGTTAAAACTGGGGAATGGTAGTCATGTTGCGTTCTGTCATAGTCAAACTGCTTGTCAATGGCAGCAGTAATGGTACATACACACTATTTGCAATGGGTGTGATGGCTCAATTCATTTCAATGAAGGAAAGTGGGGCGAGTGAGTGGCTCACTGGGCAATGTATGGGTGGCATGAGGGGTGAATGAAAAGTTCAGATTTCCCAACTTTATGCAAATTACTTGCAACAATCATGGAACCTTCTGTAGGTGGTGTATTCGTTCGGACAGATAACTTTGGTTCCATTAATTAACATTCTGTTGTATGCTTGTTTAATAAAACTAATCATAGCTTTTTACACTATTTGCTTTAATGGATATAAACAAAAGTCCAACCTGAATGCAGGTGGCCAAGATAGTTAGTGCTTCAGGTTTTTATGTGTATTAAATATAACATCAGGGGGGTATTGCACAAAACCAAGATAAGGGATTAAGCCAGGATATTCAAGCTATTCTGGATGAATTTAGCCTCGACTTGGTTGCACAAAAGCTGCAAGAAGTAAACCCAGCCAAGTAACCATGGAGATTTATTCTTTGGAGCTAGCCTGCTCCAGAGCAGGCTAACAGTCAGGCTAAGATTAATCCTGGAGTCTCATGTGTTCATATTCATACATTCATTACTGTTGTTTAGATGGTTTGAAATGGTTCATGACATTGCAACAGTGATTTCAACGAAGTCGGTGATGAGGGCAAATTTTCTTTATTTTTTATTCCTAAATAAAGGCACTATTTGCCATACTGTCAGAAGTGTATGTATGGCACTGAAGTCCCTGTTACACATCTTTATCACCAGTGTTGGGGGTAACGAGTTACAAAGTAACGGATTACAGTAACGATATTACTTTTTTGGGTAACGAAGTAAAGTAACGCATTACATTAAAAATATCGGTAACTACACTACTTTACTAGACTATAGGAACGCGCTTTCCTGCGTTACCCAAGCGGTGTTTGCCTGTGTGTAAAGTTCTGATCTAAGTGGTGCGTGCATTCGTGCTGCCTGTGTGTGTGCTTGCCTCGGCACTGTTGCCATAGAGATCGATTTGAGTGACATAGCTGCTGGTGCGAAGGAGGGAATATATACGGTCTGTGAGATGGAGACGAAGACAGGTGATTTCGGCCAGTGGCGATGTTCACATTA
>JACXGM010009838.1:12581-27145 GCA_016801145.1 Umbra pygmaea | reverse complement strand
AGTGTGTGTGTGTGTGTGTCAGTGTGTGTGTGTCAGTGTGTGTGTGTCCGTGTGAGGATAATGCTGTTCAACAGCCAGAGGAGAGATGTGAGCCATGGACCTCAAAGACTGAGACTGTTCCCAGTTCAACCTCAGGACTTTCCCCACCTCTACCTCATAACAAGATGCCTTGTTCAGTGTGTTGGCATGTTTAAAATGTGATTTATTATATTTTATATAATTGATTTATTTATTTTTTATTCTCCATCTGACTTTGAGAATTCACACCTTGTTATAAACGATCTAAATTATCCGTTTTATAGGAACTACTTGATTTGTGGCGTACTAACATGGCAACAGTAAAAGTTGTAGGGAACTATTTTGTAAAACTGAAATATGTCAAATATGAACGTATGAGAGGGTCAATTACGTTTGTAGGGAACTAAATTGAACACTCGAATAACGTTTAATATGAACATATGAAGATCATGACGTAGCATGTAAATAGCTTAGTTTTTGCTAGGGCGGAGGTCGGGATGGTGGATGGGCGTATAAATCCGCGACTTGCACGCCAGTGTTCGCAAGTTCAAATCCAGACCGGCACTTTGTGTGTGTTTTGTTCTAAATTGCTTGCGTCATGCAGACAGGCGATTGTCGGTTTTTGTAATGTTAACCCTAACCTTAATTCTAACCTTAACCGTTAGTAACCTCATGTGTAACCTTAACTGTTACTCTCCTCCTACCTAACCTTAACTGTGAATGTTGCAATATAATTTCGAACGCTATGGAATATTCTTGAATAAATCCGCTAAACGAAATGTACCGGAGCAACGTAATTGAAGTACAAATATAGCCTAATAACAAAACGTGCAGTTTAAACGTAAAAACACCCTAATAATGTTGGCATATGACGTAATTTAGGTTTTCAAAATAGTTTCCTGAGAACGTAATTTGGGAGAAATTCTGAGATTTACGGTTGATGAGTGTGCGAACATTGGTGGATCACATGAACAAATGGCAAATTGCAATCATGGTGCAGTCTCTTGCAAATGAACCTTTGCAACTGTGAGGCACATAGCACGAGAAACAAGTAGATATTGGTACATTGTTTGATTTGGAATGTTCTTCCCGTGGGGGCAGTGGCATGTCTAGGATTTTATATTTGGGGTGGCAAAGGGGAGGCAAGAGCAGAATGAAGGGTGGCAACTAGGCTTCCCATGGTATATGTAAAAAAACAAAATGTTATACTGGTTATGAGGGACATATATTTTGTCAGGGAAATTAATTTCTGATGCTCAGAGAGGGCTAACAGTAAATTCTGAACTATCAGCCATTTCAACTGAAAGATGAAGGCTGTAATACTAACGTAGGATAATAAATCTTTAAAGTATAATCGTTTTCAATCTGTTTTTAACATTGTGTGTGAGAATGTTTGTGTGTGTGTTTGTGAGAGAGTAAGTGTGAGTGTATGTCTGTGTGTGTGATGTGTGTGCATGATAATGTGTGTGTAAGCATATTATTGGAGTAATCATGGAGTGGAAACAAACTTAAATTGATTCCTTAATTGGTACTCAAAGTCCATTTATTTATTCATATTGATTAAAAAGAGAAGGAATCCAGAATATTTTGATTACCAAACAATAAAACAATGCATTTCAGGAAAAAGTAATTATGCATATTCTGTAAGATGCAGTATACTACTGTAACTGATTATGTGAACCTATTTACATTAGTCAGACAAATAGTCAAACATTGTTCACTTCATTTATATAGCACATTTAGGCATTTTACAGCCACTAGGCTGACCAAAGTGCTTTACAGAACAACCAGATAGCCTAAATAATACTTGCATTGCCATAACAACACATAAAACACAAATAAAAGCAGCAACGCTAAGAGCAACCAGAGTAGCAAAACGGTATCAGACTCAAATATAAAATAGTCAAACATGTAAGGCAGCAGCCATCAACTTATTATCTGTACAAACAATTTGAATATGACACAGAGAAGTAGCTATACTACTTTAACTGATTGTGAACCTAGTTACACACTAGTCAGACAAATAGTCAAACTCGAAAAAATCAGAAGAGCTGAATTCGCCGGTTACCATGCTGTGCACAAAAACGTTTAATGAAAACATCCATGTTTATAGCCTTTAAACGCTCAGACACAATACTAAGTATTGACAAATTGCTTAATCTACTATCTGACATAGTGGAGCGCAAGTGAGTTTTTACAAGTTTCAGCGTAGAGAAACTGCGCTCACATGAGGCACTACTCACAGGTAGCACAACAGCTATTTTTGCAAGTTGGAAAAGCTCAAAGAAGACTTCTTTAAAAGGTTCAAGAAACCTGGTGAATTCCATCAAAGTAACAGGAATTATCTGTCCATCAGACTTTTCCCTGCTTAAAATTTGTCTGGTCTGATGTAGCTGATTTCTGCACCTAAAGTCTCTCACAAAGAGACAGGCAGCACTGGCCTCAACTTTACCAGAAATACACTAACATTATCCATTATTAATCGCTGTCTATGCTGAATGTAATAAAATCAGAACCATTCCCACGTTTCACTGAAGTTTTAATCGGTCTACTTGTCCGGTCAGGCAAGTAAATGTATTTCACTTTTTAAAAAAATTACTTGTGTCATCGCGGACAAGCGTTGGTAGGCCTAGTGCAGGGGTGCCCACACTTTTTTGCATGATATACTTAAATGTTAAACTCAATGAGATCTAAACCTGTACGAGTCGTTACTCACTCGGATCTTTAACCCGAGTCTTTAAAATAACTCATGAGTCGCGAGTCTTTAGTATCATTAATCCGGATCAGTTGAGTCCTAATACAATTCCATATAAAATGATAAAAGCGCCACACGCAAAACTCTTGTAACATTAGTTACTACTAGTCCTAGCCATCTTAGCTGCAAAAAGCTTTATAACTTACAATTTCACGGGCAAACACAACTCTACAATTTAACTTAAGCGACCGAGTGAGCAGAGCGACAGTCCGAGACAGGTTATGGGAACTTCCCGATCCGCAGACTCAGAGCCGGAAACATTGCAGACTCGCAGACCATGGGACTCGTGAGTCCGCGGAGGACTCGTGAGTCCGCGGAGGACTCGTGAGTCCGCGGAGGACTCGTGAGTCCGCGGAGGACTCGTGAGTCCTTGTTCTTGCGTAAGTCAGTCAATCGCACGAATCAGCCGGCTACGTTGTCATGAGTGGATCTGTATCAGACGAGCGAGTGAAGTCTCTCCTCGAGTCAGGGTAAAGCAATTCCACAACAAATGCGATACTATAATGTAAATATTTATTTATTTTTTCTTAGCATTTATTATTTGCACATTTTGCATGTTTGTTCCATTTTATTGTTGTTTTTGTATTTAATATATTTTATTGTTATATTTATTTTTGTTGTAATATTGTTTAATTAATTTGGCTTTTTTCATCTATTATTATGACATTGCCTGTATGTGGCTAAATGATGTCTCTTTTTTCACGTGTGCTTTTTTAAAATAAATGTTTGTCACTAAACTCTGGAATAGTGAATCTGCACCGTGTGAATCCACAGAATTTCCTACTACGTTAGTGGTTAGAGAGAATGGGCTAGGACTGAGTTTCATTGGAGATTTGGCAATAATGACTCAAGTGACTCAAGTGACTCGGATCAGTTTAGTGAGTGACTCAGAATAACCCAAATCCTTAAAATGAATCGAGTTTGCCAGGCCTAATGAGATCTACAAACTTAAAAAGAGTTTTTTTTTAAATACACGTCAAATGCTTGTTGCTTCTACTGCATGTATCTCTACACTCTTAAAAATAAAGGTTCTTCAAAGTTTCTTTGTTGAAATATATGGCTCCTTGAAGAACCTTTAACATCTAAAGAACCTTTCCATTGCACAAAAGGTTCTTTGTAGCGCCAACAGGTACTTTAGATTATAAAATGGTTCTTCACCGTCAATCTCATGTGACCTTACATTTTTGGAGTAAATTCGTGTTTCCCATACATTGATATATTCGTGGTGGCGTGCCACAATCTTTATTCTATGGCATCGCTGTGAAATCCCCTTTATTTTTAAGAGGGTATGTGGAATTCTTCATTAAGGAGAGAAAAGTTAATAAATGTTGATTGTTTATATTCCATTTTAACACTGAACTCAAAACATCTACAACACAACAGATTACAATAGCCAGTTTATGATGACACCAAACTCAACTGGAATGATACCTCTGTGGATGCCTTTGCTTTTAGGCTTGGGCGACTAAAAAGTGACTGTTGACCAGTTAATTGAGATTTCAGTTTGTTCACCTTTGTTTTTCTAAGCTCGCTTCTTACAGGAAAATTGTTGTCATAGATTTTATTAAGTGTCCGAAAATTTTTGTCAACGTTTCCTTTCTTTGGAGTAGCAATAGGCTACTTGTTTGGCAGATGAAACAAATGCATTAAGAAAAGGACATAGCATGGAAATTGTAAGTTTTAGGCTTTTTTCTTGGTACCGCATTTATTTTCAAATGTTTGGAATTTATTTTACATTTGTATTTTGCAAATTAATGTCATATGTGCTTCTGAATACGGAGATTAGGCCAAGCTTCACTATTTTGCGCTCTGTGCTCCGAGTCCGAAGCTCTTGGAAATCGCGAGGCAGACTAAACGTTAGTTGTCATGGCAACCGAATAAACAAAAATCTTGCCTGGTCAAAATCTATTCGTTGAGTGCAAGTCAGAAAGAAACTAAATGGAGAAGTAATGATGTTGTTTTATTTATTTTTATGAAAATAAAAATGTAGTAAAAGCATTTATTAAAAATGTGTGATCTAACAGCATTGTCTTTGCAATCGACTGGTAGATTGAATCACGATCGACCTATTGGGCAGCCCATTTTAATATATGCTAAGGTTATATTTGCTTTGATACATTTACATTTTAATAGCAATGAGTAATTAATCACAAATCAAGTAAGATAATCTTGGATAACTTAATCTTGGTAACTGCAGCAGCGCTCCGTGCTATGGATTCATACTGATCTGCCTTTGCACTAGAGGCAGGGTTGCCAACTTTGGGAGTTTGGCTGGCGTGACACTCGGTAAAATTTCAGTGCGCGCGCATGCGCGTGCTTGCGCGCGGAGAACACTTTTCTTAACCCTAATTTTAGAAATGTCAGTCCTTGTTTACTTAGTATACACCGCGATTTATGCAAAAAAACAAGCTAATAGAATGGAAACGCTTATTTTTTTAATTCTGAAAGCGTCAGAGTCACGCCAGATGCGTGAGAGTTGGCAACCGTGGCAGTGTGCTCCGACTCCCAACCATGTTCCGAATCTAACACTCTGAACTTTTCACACGCAACTGACGTACAGGTGCAAGGTTTTCAGCGAATCAACGATCAGAGAATCATGCAGTGAGAACGTTTTAGGCAGATGTTACAGCTGTGGGACTACTCTAATGTCATTAATACGTTGTGGTCTAGTCATCAACAGAATATTAACGGATTGAAAGGGGAGAAAATTTGATTTTGGCGTGACATTTCTTGCGTGTGCGTGAGAGCGTGAGATTGATGCTGAAAGCGTGAGTGTCACGCCAGATGCGTGAGAGTTGGCAACCCTGCTAGAGGTGGGCGATACTGCTAAATTTGAGTTCAATCCGATACCAAGTAATACAGGGCCAGTATCGCCGATATCGATACCGATACTTTTTACTATTAAAAGCAACTAATGTACATTAACGTACGGAATAGTAGTGTATCATGATTTATTAGGTAGCAATTTATAATTTAAAATATTTGTATCTTACTTTAAGGATTATTTACTTATTATGTTACTTTTTACCATGTTTATGTCTTATTTTCAGACATTTTAGGGAGTCAGATTATCTCAGAGTACTGGAAGATGATATGCTTAAAATATGCAAAATGATCTTAATTTAGGTACACATTATCTTGTTTTTTATGTGTGTTTTCGCAGTGCAATGTAAGGTGAGTGGTGGAATTTCTACCTCCCACCCGTGAGACTTTGTAAAAACATGTACTGTATCTTTAAGATTCGCGGTTGGTGCTGTGCGTGCGTGACTCGTAGTCATTGTTTCAGTACACTGCACGGTCATAAGCAACAGCAGCGGAGTTGGAGAAGCACTTAAGATGTGTTCATGACAACGGAACGTTTGTGACAGTTCTATGCTTTGATGAAATGTGTAGAAGAGAGAAACTGAAAGTGGTATTGATCCTATTGATGCTAATATCGATCTTCAAATAAGACACCTAATATCGGTAGTATCGATATTTTGGGATCGATCCGCCCACCACTACTTTGCACTAGAAATTATGGAATCCCAGGACCGCCAAAATGTAGTAAAAGGAAATGAGGATAATTAAATGTTCATCATTTCCTTTGCCTACTATAAGCCAATAAAGTAAATTAAAAAAATACATTGTTTTACTTTTTCAATCATCAAATAACAAAGTAAATTTAAAAAAAGACTTCATTTTACTTTTCCATTGATCATTTAACAGTTGAATAGTTTATCTATTTCCTATTTTACTTTTCCCATTTTCCAATTTACCCATTCTACCATTGACCCATTTTACCAATTTCCCATTTTCCTCGCCTCATATTACAATTAAATGGGAGTGTCTAAAACCATGCATCGGATGAATTGGCTGTATAACCGACAGTTCTGGAAAAAGACTAGAGCAATCAAAAAAGTCTGTGATTTTGTGATATTAGGCTATGTTCCAGGAGGTGGTGGAGGATGGTGAGCCAAGATATATACAGGCTAATCAGTTAACTCCAATTCTCTCAACGTTTTCATTAATTCGTTTTACTTTCTTATTCTCTTCAATATCACGATTATTAGTTACAGAAACTCAGCCGGGTGATTGGTGGTTTTTGATCAGATATCCCTTCGTAGAGTGTGTCCTAATGTTAAACATCCAGTAAAACGTTCTTAAAAAGAATACTGCATCCCTCTGTTATTGATGTTCTGATGCAAGAATAGGCCTACTACAATTATTATCAGCACCGTAAGTGATTTCATTTGTAGATTTACATAGATAAGAGTATATCTATAAATGATTGGAGTAATGAGTTGAAGGAGAGAAGCTGTTTCTCAATGTCAAGGATCATTCCTTCGTAGGACTGGTCCTCCCAAGTCAGGTCCTTCAGAGGCTAGGCGAGGCTCCTACTAGCATTCGTAGAACACGTAAAAGGAACAGGCTAGCAAGTGCACGTTATTGCGACATTACGCCAGTGAAAAGGTCAGCCTCTGGCGCTGCAATTCAACATTAGACAGTAGAATTTGTACTGACATTTAAACGTTAAACTTTACTTATATGTACTACCGTTTAAACAAATGTACATTAACCTTAAACACTAAAGGTTCTTATATTTTAAAGCATATTGCCCCGTACTCGCTCCGACTGTCTCCACTAACGTCCGCAAATAATTGTTTTTAACGAGCCGGAAAAGACGCGCGCATAGGATTGTGGGTGATTTGGGAGAGCGAAGGGTGCATAAATGCATCTTTGACCGTCTATGGGAAATTATCAGAATGAATGTGACGATGTATGAAGATCGGAGACAAGTGCAAGTAGCCGAAGGTTTATTCGAATAGAAACGCAGAGTATTCACAAGTCAAAACAAGAAAAGCCATAGCGAGAATACAGGTCACAGTGAAACAATAACCAACACTGAAGGACAAATACAGGTGGTTTAAAGACAGGCTGATCAAGCACAAAGATAGACACCTATGTGCGAAATTAGGAACTAAGAGCAGGGATACCACAGGCATACATAGTCTAGGCCGGATCACCTCCCATATAAAGCATAATAGCTTCCGTATATTATAACTGATAATAACCTTGCCATAGAACTAAAAGTACATAACGGGACCCAGAATATAATGAACAGGATATGTGCGCAACTAGCGCAGCTGAACGACTGCTGGGAAAATAAGTGAGCAGTCTATTAATGCAGGCATAGTCCTAGTACTCAGGGGAGGAGGAGCGCCGTACGTGTCGAACCCCAGGGGCATTCCTGACAATGGGACTCCGTCCTTGGTTGAAATTCCTAGGATCCTTGACATTGGAACAGTCCTTCGATGGACTTCAATGATGTAGCATCCTCGAAATTCTGGCTTTGAAGGCTCCTTCCTTGACAATGAAAAACAGCCAGAGACAGTGGGATCTTTGGCTAGCCTTTGTCAGCTACCGCAGCTAAAGTAGGCTATTTGATCATCAGGTTTGACAGGTCCGTCAGGTAGTTCAGCAGGTCCGTCAGTTCGTTCGGCAGGTCGACAGCCCCGACAGGTTTTGCATCTGCATGCCACAAATTGAGGCGAGACTCCTATGCAGCTTCTAAGGGAGTCATTTTAAATGTAGCTGTTCTTTTTTTGTAGACAAAGTCGACTAAAAGACCTAAGAGCAATTATTTCTGTTTGAACAAAGCAACACTTGAATCAAATGTTTAGTTATGCATTACTGTTTAGTTTGAGCTCGGATAGATGAAGCCCTTCCCCGCATGATAATACCTTTTTGCAACATTAAATATTGCAATTAAAATGCAAAAATAAATTATTCCAGGTCAACGAACACTTCCAAAATTGTGAATGTTTCTGGGAAGTTTTAGGATTTTTTAAAGTAGCTACAATCCATGATCGTTTTTGAAAATAGTCACGATCAGCTGTAAACGAGTCACGATCAGCTTCCCTGACATCAGCCAATACGTTTTTAACATAGTCATTTAAATTATTTAGTTTGAATACAATCTGGATTCATCACAATCTGAATATATTTATGAATATTTGTTTATCATTTTACACTGACATTTTATAGTCATGCTTTGCGGTTATTATCAATAATTGTGTTAGCATTTCTACCCTTTAAAAGAGCCATACCTGTTTGCACTAGATCTTAGTTGTCATTAGACAGTGTCCCACTTTAGAACAATTCACCCTATCTGCCGAAAAGCAAGTAAAGATTCAATGTGTGACATTGAATGTGTGACATTGCACGATCTGTCCAGGGACAACAGATGTAAAATAGACTTTTGGGTAATTCTGGTACATTTAGCATTTTTATATGTATTGTTAGTGTGCATTGTCCCTGTTAAATTAACCTGAAATAAATAAATAAAGCCCTACTGCTGAAGGACCGTGCTTTAAGCAAATTATGTAATCAGGCTACATATCTACTGTGATCGAAACAAGAAAACGGTTAGTACAGTCATTCTCAAATCTCGTTTTAATTCAATAAACAAGGTAGCCTATTGGTGAATGTTTGTTTTATGTTCATCTTGACATCCATAATCAAACGATTGTGTCTTACATCCAATGACCAGGTAAGGTACCCGTATTGTCCATATATAAAACAGCATTGTATATTTTTTTTTCGAAAAATAGGCTAAAGGCCCATTTTAAAGACCACATTTTTTCTTTATAAAGTTATTTTATTAGAAAATAATGGTAATACTGATTTTAAATGAAATCGTGTTATCAATATATTTTAAAGAAAATTATCACATTTCGATAACATTTCTTTTTGATATTTATGATATATAATGACAATAAACTGAAAGCAAGCGTAGCCTAATTAAAAAGTCAGTTATCAACAGAGACTGGCTTTAAAGTCGGTGGCGCCCGGGTATGTTCAGCTCTTTAAAAATTTCCAAAGCCTTCAGATGAATGACGCTCTGGTAATAGGCATACAATCATTCTGTTTGTTAGTCACATGTTCACACACTCTCCTGTCTATGTCTTGGATGCAGCTGCTGTAAGGACCATGGAAAGCTTTTCTCTGACTGTTCACATTATAAGAATGTCTTTATGGGCTCGCCATTTTCTAACATTACATTCTGTGACACCATAGTCTACTTGGCTCCTTGGAAGTTATTTGCTGGCACTACATTTTCACGAAACTAGAATGGCACATCTGTACTGTATATAATGTACTTCATGTTACAGGAATAAATGCTGCAATTTGCTCTATTTTTTGCAATGTAGGCTATTGGTCTAGAGTTATTCCAAGTTACACAAAATTAAACTACTAGTTTATATCTTGCGAGGTGGGTTGTAGTGGATAGGGCTCACCCTTTTGCGTATTAATAACAACAATACACTTTACATTTGTGTTATTTATGCGCCAAATTAATATTTTGCATGCTATAGGCGCCATATAGGTTTCTACTGGGAACAGTTAAGGTTGCCTAACCTTACAGATAATGGCTATGGTTAGGTAATACTCCAGGATGGTTAAGGTTAGGGTAAAGTTTAGGTGAACGTTTAGATATGAGTTTGGTTTACATATTACACGCCACTTTGGCATATTGGCAGCATGCAAAAAAATATTTCCCCTGCTAAAACGCGTATGTATGTTGCAATTTCACTGTTAAGACCCCATTTTGACTATAATTAATCTTACTGACATCTAGTGTCTAACTACGGTAGCATTAGTCCCAACAGACAGTAGTAATCAAGTGCTTGTTGCGCACAATCATTAGCCAATGGTGTATCAGATACTGCGCATGCAGTTTAGACCCTCCCTTCTAATTACAATACGAGGTGAGGAAAACGGGAAATTGGTAAAATGGGTAAATTGTTAAATGGGAAATGTAAAATAGGAAATATATAAACTATTCAACTGTTAAATGATAAATGGAAAAGTAAAATGAAGTCGTTTTTTAATTGTCTTTGTCATTTGATGATTTAAAAAGTAAAATAATGTATTTTTTTAATTTACTTTATTGGCTTATAGTAGGCAAAGGAAATGATGAACATTTAATTATCCTCATTTCCTTTTACTACATTTTGGCAGTCCTGGGATTCCATAAGAAATGCACTTTATCTACATAATATAGACATCAGACATAAAACTAAAACTATTGAGAATTATAGATCATATTTGGTAAGTGCTTTTCATAACCCAATCGATTGAAGTAAGAAACTTTTTTTTAAGCCGATAAGGGGAAGCCGACGCCCCTCCATAAACCACCCAAAAAAATGTTGTATCCGAGGCTCCGAGCTGTCATCTGGGGTGGCAAATGGGGTGGCAAAGCTAATTTTTAGGGTGGCAGCTGCCACCTCGTGCCACCCTTGTGGCCACGCCCCTGCGTGGGGGGAGGGGCACATAAGCACAGAAAAGCAGTGGGTTCCCATGATTTACACTAAACTGCTTTGGGAAAGGTGTGTTCCATGTGAGGGAAGGACATGTGAAGAGGGGTAGTAGAAGGAGTATGTGAAAGAGATGGGTTCCTATAATTTACACAACATGGATTTGTTTGGCAGGTGTGGTTTAAATTGGGGGAGAAGAACATTAGTTCAAGAAAACACTGGAATGTTGTGGGAGTGTGTGTATGGAGATGTCTTTAATCTCCTGGATGTCATTTTTGACCATAAACAAAAGTGTGACCAAGTTGAATAAATCACAAAAAAAGGAAGTAGTCACAAGGAATTGTATGTGTTGTTCAAATGCCTTTTGTGAATGATATCATAAGGTCTTGAGGAAATCTGATGATAAATGCCATGTTTATAGTACAGAAAATGTGTAAATTCTCGACCGGAACAGTGTTAAAAGGTTAAGTACTACTTTATAAATAAACTAAAAAATAAATATTTAAAACAGTAAATTTACTAACAATTACTATGTAGTTACCTAACATGATGCCACACAATGAGTCAAGTGTGTCAGTTAGGCCTAATAGCAGAGTAAACATTTTTTTTACTCACCTTTCAGCATTGATTTCAACAGTCACCTCCTCAAATGGTTTGAGGATGTCGCAGGCATCTTTCACAATGTCCCACTCCACAAATATGAGGGTCGTGAGGTTGGGGTTTACCAATGCCAGTGTTGTGATGATGGCATCCTTTCTGTCAAATACTTGTTGAAGCATGTAAAAAGTGGAATTCCACCTAGTAGAGACATCCTGCTTCAACTTCAGTGGTTCAAGGCCCATTTGTACTTGCGTGGCTTGTAGCCTCTCTGATGCCAATGTACTGCGGTGCACATTTTCCACAATTGCTTTCACCTTGGTAACTACTTCTTGAATTGGCTTCAAGGCTTGTTTCACTATCAAGTTGATTATATGTGCGAAACAGGGCACATACTTCCATCCAGCTACATTGATGGCCGCTCTAATGTTGCCAGCATTATCTGACACACAGGCCACCACCTTCCCTGTTATGTGCCATTCTGCAGCAATCCTTGTCAGCTCTGATGCCAGATTGTCAGCTGTGTGTCTTTCCGACATATGAAAACAGTCTAGCAATGTGGAATTGAGTTTGAAGCCTTCATCTATGTAGTGGCAGGTGATGGCCATGAAACTTGTAGTATTCCTTGAGGTCCAACAGTCTGTTGTCAGACACACAGCTGACACATTTGAGATTTAGTCCGCTACCTCACTCCTTATCTTATGGAACAGCTGTGGCATGTGTCCCCGGATAGGGCCTTTCTGTTTTTGCAGAGTGTAAGATGGGTCAAGAGCCTTAGCAAAGCCTCGGAAGCCTTTGTCTTCAACTACAGAAAATGGTTGAAAATCGAGGACAATCCTTTTCAACAGCTCCTCATCCAGTTTTTTCTGTCTGTTTGGCCCTATTGCCCAACGGGCATACACCCTGATGGACTGCTGCTGGGGATGCTGAGCCTCACTTCGAGCTGGTGCATTCTGTAGGCCTATGTCTGGGCCAGAGGTAGGAGCCGCTGACGCAGGGGCAGCAGCCTGCAGACTGGTCCTCCTGTCTTTGCTGAAGAAAAGCAGTTGGATGTTTGGTCTGCAGATGTCTTCTATATAGTTAGAGGTCGAACCTCCATGACCTGACAGTATACTTTTGCATATTGTACACTTTGCTTTGTGATGTCCTGCTTCTTCAAAATGCTCCCAAATGTTGCTTCTCTTCCGAGATGACATCTTGCTACTGACAAATGTGTGAGTTTTTTGTGTAAAAAATGGGTGAGGTATCAGTATGTCTGTTTGCTAGTTGACCTCATGACCGCTACCTGCCTTCACTACTGTATCCATAGTACCTAGATGGACAGCCAATTAAATCACTTCATTCTTGGTTGCTATATTCACTGATTGGCTGTAGGTTAGGGTGGCAAAAAGAGGTTGGGCTGAAGTTTATTACCTCCAGGGGTTTGAAGTTTGTGGACTTTTAACCCTCTGAAATTGGCTACAACATTGCTGATTGCTAAAATGTCAATGCAGTCTCTACACCACATTATGATACCAAATTGATAATAGCAATCTCATAAACCTAAAATGCCTTTCATTCCTTTGATTTTAGTAGAAAATGCAGGTGTTCAGAGTATTTCAGGGATAAAATATATTTACATACATCTTTTGCTACTCTTTCCATAGGTCTTTTCTGTGAGAAGTAATTGTTCAAAGTTCTTTATTAATCATATGCATCGAATAACATCACATCATCCTATTCAGAGAAATTCTTTTGACATGGCTCGACACATCTATGCAGTGGGCTTAAAAAAAAAGATTTCAACAATATAAAGAATTTTTAAAACAATAATGACAATAGTAATAATAATAATACGCTATATACTGAGCAATGATCTGGAAAATGTACAACACTAGAAGTAATAAATATTACAGATTTGGCATGGAAAATTGCTTTTAAAGGTGCACTTGAATTCTGCTACATTAGATGTAGAGAGCATGAAATGACCAGAGAATGTTAGTGCTCAACAGGTGATTAGTGTCAGTGTTCCATGTTGAGCAGCCGAATGGCCTGGGGGAAGAAACTGTTTTTTAGTCTGGTAGTCCGTGCCTTGATGCTCCGGTAACGTCTACCAGACGGCAGCAGCGAGAAAAGTTCACGGCCTGGATGGCTGTGATCTTTAAGAATGTTCTTTGTTTTCCTAAGGCATCGCTTCTGGTAGATGCCATGCACGGAGGGGAGGCAGCAGCCAATGATGCGCTCCGCTGACTTCACCACCCTCTGAAGGGCCTTACGATCAGCAGCAGAGCAGCTGCCGTACCAGGCTGTAATGCAGCCGGAGAGGATGCTCTCAATGGTGCACCTGTAGAAGTTTATTAAAATCCTGACAGACATGCCAAACTTGAGTCTCCTCAGGAAGTATAGGCGCTTTTGGGCAGTTTTTGTTGCCAAGATTGTCTGTCTGGACCATGTGAGGTTGTCGCTGATGAACACACCGAGGGCCTTGAACTCTGAAACTCTCTCGACTTCAGCTCCATCGATGTGTATGGGGGCAGGACCCTCCCTCTGCTGCTTCCTAAAGTCCACTATCATCTCTTTTGTCTTGCTGACATTGAGAGAGAGGTTGTTGCTCTGGCACCAGGTAGCCAAGGCTCTTACCTCTTCTCTGTAAGCATCTCATCGTTGTTGGAGATGAGACCTAGGATGGTTGTGTCATCAGCAAACTTTATGATGCTGTTGGAACTGTGTGTGGCCACACAATCATAAGTGAACAGAGCGTACAAGAGGGGACTGAGTACGCAGCCCTGTGGGGCTCCGGTGCTCAGGGTCATTGTGGAGGAGGTGAGGTTGCCCATTCTCACCATCTGGGGTCTTCTCGTTAGGAAGTCCAGGATCCAGTTGCAAAGGGAGGAGTTAAAACCCAGGGTCCTGAG
>JACXGM010009838.1:0-12481 GCA_016801145.1 Umbra pygmaea | reverse complement strand
TGTATGTGTTCCCTTTTTCCAACTGTGAGAGGGCGGTGTGTGCCGTCAGTGCGATTGCATCGTCTGTAGATCTGTTGGGGCGGTATGCAAATTGTAGGGGGTCCAAGGTGTCCGGAAGGGCGGCGCAGATATGAGTTTTGACCAGCTGCTCAAAGCACTTCATGATGATTGAGGTCAGTGCTACTGGGCGGTAGTCATTTAGGCAGTTGATGGAAGGTTTTTTTGGAACCGGGATAATGGTGGCCTGCTTGAAGCAGGAGGGAACTGCAGACTGGGTCAGGGATAGGTTGAATATGGAGCTGAATACCCCCGCTAGCTGGTCGGCGCATCCTCTTAGAACACGGCCTGGAATACCATCTGGCCCTGGAGACTTCCGCGGGTTCACTCTTTTGAAAGCTCTCCTTACGTCAGCCACATCCAGGGTCAGAGTGCAGTCGTCTGGGTTCTCAGCCAGCTTTTCCGGAGTGATGTTGGCCACCTCAAACCATGCGAAGAAGGTGTTGAGCTCGTCGGGGAGTGAGGCGGGGGGTGTCACAGCTCTTCCTGCCTTTGTACTCCGTTATCTGCAGCAGTCCACACCACATGCGTCTGTAATTGTAATTTCCCCTTGCTGGATAATAAAGTATAAATTATTTTATTATTATGTCACTGTGATTGGTTTGTGCTCAAAAGGGGTGGAATTTACGCTGCAGTGTCTGCTAGTTGAACCTTATATAAGACCACTCCTTGCCTTGACTACAGTATCCATTCCATGGTACCCAGATTTACAGCTAATGAAGTCACTGCATTCATTGCCTGATGGCCTGTGGCAAAAGGGTCTGGACTGAAGTTTACAAACTGACACAGGCTGGTCTGAATATGACCAGGATACTTTGTGCCTTGATTGTCAGTCAACATTTAAGTTCTTGCACTTTAGAAAGCACGCACACGCACGCACGCACACACGAGAAGCCCCCAATATGATCTATTATGTAGCATTAAAAATAGTCACAGCCACATAGATTTGTCCATATGTATGTAATTATTTACATTCACATTACATTCAGTCATGAAGAGACTGCAGCAACCATGTGAGACCTAATCAACCGGTGTCCGAGTGACCGTGGCTGCCTGCACGAATAATGTTCTCAATCCACAAGGTAGGCTGTCACGAGGAGACCGCACACCTCCGCACCCAGCTACAAGTATTGATAAACCGTGTATGTTATTGGCTACCTTAATGTGTTTAGTTGTGCAATAGACGCAAGTATTCAGCAAAGTGTGATCAGTAATTAAGAATGTAGGCTGTCACAAGAAGACCGCGAACCTCTGCACCTGCACCAGGCTACTGAACGACCAGGCTACTGAATGAGACCGAAAGTAACCGTGCAACCGCTCAAGTCTAATGTAATCAAGCGGAATTGCCATGAATATAATCTATGCACTAGAACCAAGGCTTGGTTAATAACCCAAACTTGCAGAGAACCAAGACACCCACATTATCGATGGGGAAGTATATCACATACAAATACACGTCATGTTATGTTATCTTCGTAGTTATGTTAAGTTAATGTTTCATGGTAGAGGCTGTCACAAGCAGAGGCTACTGCATGCAGTCTATGTAATCAAACGGGTGTCTCCTCCCCCCGCGGGCATGCGAACCGGTGACCGAATCTATTAACTCGGTAGGCCAACCAACAACCGTCCGGTTGAACAGAGTTGCGTAAGAGAGTTGGTTGTCCCATCACTAAAATGGAAAGGAAATAATTTTGTTCATAATCACGTAGTAAATGTAAGTGTCAGCTTAAAACACAATGCTAGATTAATAGATTTTAACGAGCTTTCAATTTGACAAGGCTTGAAAATCTGGCTAGCTAACATGTCCAAAGACCACTGAAGTTAACAGTTTTTCATAAGTAATAGTGGGTTATTGTACATTAAAATGAAGTTAAAAGTGTAACCTATACAAAGCATTTAAAAAATTCAATTTTGACAGAGAACATATTTTTTATCATTTCTGGCCAACAATTAGTTCAACAAAATTCGCTATTATATCGAATCAACAGCCACGTGCAATTTAACTAGCAGGTGAAGAATACAAACAAAAATCACCAGTTCATTTAAATTTGCAAGAACTATAGACTATCACAATAGCAGGCTTAAATGAACTGCACTTCAAAAACAGATTTTTAAGTTAAAAAAAAGCCTTATTTCTAGAAAATTTGTCATATTTAAGATTAAGAAAAGAAATCTTGTCAAGCATTTTTCACATAAGACAAATAGTCCTATTTTGAGAAAATATACCTAACTTTATCTTAATAAGATTTACCAACTAATTTCAAGTTCAATTTAACTAGTAATAAGGTGTGGACATATTTTGCTAATTATCCCAGCAAAGGAACAAGCTTATCTTTCTTATGTTAGGATTGAGACCACTTGCACAATTTCTCAATTCAAGAATCTTATGAAAACAATTTTTTATTTTTATTATAAACATGACAAACATGAAAATACAGTTTAACATGACCCTTGACTGATTTGGATAAAGGTATTACACAGTTATGTGTTGCAGACTACCTTCTTAATAAAAAATTTAAAAAAACTTTCCATAACATTTCTGTAACTTTTTGACAAATTTCCATGACTGTTGCATTTATGAGCCACAGCTGTTTAATTTTTGGTACTGACTACTGCAGACTGGGAAAACTACTCAAAAGCTGCAGATTGGGATAAACTCGGCCGCAGTTGTCTAACCAGCACAATTTGGCCCTTTACGTCACTCAAATCCCAATGGTTAAGTGTTTAAGGGAAAAACTAATTTACATGCTTTACCTTTTAAGTATATAGTGTTCAATCCACATTTGTTAAGCAAAAAATACTCAAAATATTACTGTAATACAATAATGTTATTCCAAGATATTGAATGTCCTTAAAACATAATGCACATTAAATCATATTTGAGCCGATTTTGGCCTCTCACTCCGGTACAGTAGGTGGCAGTATATGCACCTTTCAGGTGGTTGCGATCTGCCAGTAAAACTAAAGAGGAAGATTTACCCCAGTATTTTTCATCAGTCTGACGAACATTCGAGTAATGGGTGGACTCGGCAAAGTTGCAATTTCTAACTTCAGTGGTAAGTAACACTTTATATTAAAGTAAAAAGTGTTATTAAGTAAATAAACTATTTTATTTATGCTGCGTGTTTCAATTACATTTTTCCATGGTAAATTAGTGGTCTGTAACTTTAGCCATTAGCTAACTTACCTAGCTAGTTAGCTAGCCATGCAGATAGCATCATTACTGCCTTCCATGAACACAATCTCAAACATTTGCTAACAAGGGCAAACAGCTATGTAGCTGTGTTTAACCTTTAGCTAGCTACAAGCAGAGTTGGGTAAGTTACTTTTTACAAATGTAAGTTACTTTTAAAAAGTACCTTCTCCAACGCTGGCTACAAGTAAACCTAAAAGTTAAACCACTGACAATATTTATTAAATCTGTGGTGTCCAGTCGTCCCAGTTCAAAACAGTTTCAGACAGGTGCTGAACTGTAAGACAGAAACATATTAGATGCACACAATTATTTAATACTGTACCAAAATAGTTTAACGCAAGGAAGATATTGATGGTCATTGAAAAATATATAAACATTGAATGAAACAAAATACAAGAGCATCAATACAAAGTCTCAGCCAAAAGACTGCACAGAAAAAAAAAAAACTTAATGATAATTACATATCAATTTTTGTGTACTCTTTTTTAAATGTTTACATCTGCATTTAAAGGGGGGGACTGAGCATATTAAAATCCAAGGTTCATCGGCAGTTGGAAGATGTCACCGTGCCATGCAGGATGAGCCCAGCACTTCAAAGGTTTCAAAATTATCCATCCCAGGATGGGAGCGGCAACGACTAGGAACAGAGAGCACCATCACCCTTCTACTCCTAAGGTTCAGTGTTATGGTGTGATGTAGCAAGCTATGCAGCCTCCAAGAACTTTATACAGGTAAGTTCACAATTACACTAAGATTTCATTTAAAAATTCCAAACTTAATAATTTTAGACAGCATTAGAGAGTTTAACATGTACCTTTTTGCGGGGATTCTTTCAAACCAGTGGTTTTCCCAGCTTTCCCATTGCTCATCCTATCTGGCACTACACCACCAAAGAAGCTGGGCTCGAGCAATAAGGCCATGTTCTTAAGGTGAGTATTTTATGCAGTGACATTTAAAAGCTTTCCACCCTATTAATATATTTGAATGACCATGGCTTTCATACACCAAAGGGTCTACAATAACTTCAACCCTTTAAAAAAGCAATTCAAAATTAAGCAAACAATTGTTCATTGTGACATTTATCACAGATTGTTTAAGAAGCCAAAATGATTTTATACCGTTGATTCTCATGTGTATGAAAGGCATGATGGTTCAAACTGTGATATGTGAAACATTACTACAATACTGAATGAAACACAATACTTGTTTTCAGCTGTTTCCTAATATTCTACATTGATTATTTTGTTATCTCCCCCTCAGAAGATCGCAATGCCTTCCTCCACTGATGTGCACTTTCCAAAGATTTGTAGTATGAGGGGCCTCTGTCTCATGGCCTTCACTTGACCTACTGTATCCTAAGTCTATTGCCACAATTTTGTGTGTTGCAAATCAAGGTGCTGGGAGATAAGATGTGCGATGTAACCCATTCGTATTAGAAAGCCATGTCTCAATGGCAAGCGTTCATCGAGTAAGTAGATAAATCTCATATGGTGTTTGTTGAAACGTGTAGCTCACATTTAATTACTGAGCATCACTGAAATTGAGATGTCATTTGAAATGGAGAGATGGTATGTGCATTATTACTGTTTAGACTAATTATACTGGAGGATGTGTTTTCTTTTGTTATACTGTGTATTGGCAGTAAGGAACAGTGTGCATTTCTTTAGTGGAAAATTAAACTTGTTTCAGCCTTTATTTTGAAATCAGAGGTGTATTTTCTGAAATGCTCTGGAATAATATCATGTTTTTGTTTAATAAAGACCCTCAAAGTGAGAATGCTTCATGCTGCTTATTTTAAGACAAAGTAACTTATATTGCTTGGTATTTTTCAAGAAATTTCATCTAATTTTAAGATTTTTGTGCTAATTTAGGAATTTTATTATAAGAAAAAACTCTCAAATAAGAACAATTGACTAAAAAAAAACAAATTTTAAGGATATAAAATAATTTTAAGTGCTTGTATCTAGCTAAACTTGCTTAGTTTTAAGCATTTTTACCTAGTTAAGATAAATCTGTGCTTCTCAGTGTCAAGACTTTTTTGCTCATTTCAATAATTCTTGGCAAGGAAAAAATGTTTACCCCATTGGCAGATTTATTTGCTTGATACAGGACCATTTGGCCAGATTTAAGATTTAGCTTGTTTCAAGAAGGGTATTTTTTGCAGTGTGAGAACATAAGGTTATACAACTTACAGTTCTCAAGGACGCCGGATAGCGGCAGCCGGCTCTTTTTTCTCTCCCTTTTCCGTTAAGTAGCGCGTGTGCCCGCTCACGGTTTGAAGGGCATGTCTGTGCTATTCTCCGACATGCACTCTCCATTAACAATCACTGCTGATATACGGCCTTGTAAACTCAGTGAAGACCGGGGACATTTCCGGGGACAGGTCACCTTACCTAAAATATAAGAGGTTGCAAGTTCGCATCTCTTCTCTACACATGGAACTCTGTTTTTGAAAAGACTCTTTACCAATAGTTTCTTTCTATATAAAAACACAGGCACAGCCACATTCTCTTTTAACATTTATGCCAAGCAGTTTTTGCAAACAGAATTTGCAGTACCACTATTTGTTTGGTAACCCATCAAACCATTTTTCTAAACTACCTGCGGACCGTAGTTTGCCCACCCTTGGTCATGAGGATACATACTAGTCGACGGGTAGTTATTGGCATATTCATCGGGGTCTCGGCCTGGTCTGTTCGCCACGCCCCCATGCGGTTTTCAGTTCCCTGTCGAAGTAATCAATATGTTTGGTCACGGCTGCATTGTAGACTTGTCAGTCTGTGCTCCCTGCGTTATGAGTATGGCACCCTGGGTCATCATTAGTACAGAACAAACACAGTCTGCTAATTTACACATGTTTTGTTACTGTGTACCTAGCTCATTCCCCATAATTATTGTTAGTTACAAATAGCATACATGTGAATAGATGTTACATCACACTCCATCCTACTATGGTGGTGAGATTCCCCTAAGGTACAGAACAATATGCCAAGACTTGAATCATGCGAGTCAGTGTATGATGGTAAGTCTTGGGGTGAATCCCAATTCTTTCTCTTGCCACTTCCCCCTTCCCCTTAGTTTTGCGCGTTCATGTGAGAGTAAGGGCTATCCCAATTCTCATTTTGATCTAGGGGTAGGGCTAAGGGAAGGGTTAGATACCAATTAAAACCAAGCATTTGAGAGCTTACTTGAAACCAAGGGGTACCTAGAATACACTGCGCAACCGGCAACAATGGCAGCCAGATCAAAAAAGTCCAATATATGTATTTTCGGTTTAAATAATTGACTTAAAAATTACGACACACTTGTTTTGTGCTCTACACATTCCTGTACATATATATTTGGAACCATGTTCCTAATTGAAAGAAGTTTTAAAACTTGCTAGTTTGCTACACAAAGGTTACATTACTGATTTGCACAACAGTCCTGCATTTCTCTGCGAATAGCCTTGAATGGACACCATGCATGTCTACAGTTTTAACTAAACTACATTAGTGTATGATTTACTCTTAGAGCAGGGTCAACAAGAACTCAAAGCATCATTCAAACAGAACTTTTATTAAGAATATAACCGTCTTTTGCCTGGATAGTCACGGTCTAACCAAAGACTAAGAACTCGTCAACATAAATAACAGCTAAACTGAAGTAGGAGATATTAGGTGCAAAATAACAGCATTACCATAACAGCCTCAGACAAATAACATAAACGAAAGGATTATTCAGTTGGATATAGATGTAGAACACAGATTACTCACTGGCTTGAAAGAGGCGACAGGGAAGCAGACTAGCCATTACGTACAATGTCCCAGCAAACTAAAGATGGCAGAACAGGACTTAAATAGGGTGCAAGCAGAAACCAAAGTGGACACAGCTGAAACCAATAACGAGACAAAGAACATAGATACAAGACACAAACTGATCTAGAATAACATAGAACCAAAATTATAAAGACACACTAGAGGGCAGCAGCATACAACAAGACAACTGACTGGTTAATTAACAGATTACTGGACCATTGTACACAAAAGGGAACAAAATAAAACTAGGCAAAGAAACAATCCAAAGACCAAACACCTGGAGACAGCGAAAATGTTACAATTAGGATTTTGTTACTGAGTACTTATTGTTAGTCATGAATTATGTATGTGGTGAATATAAATTGTATATACAGTATAAATATACCATCCTACTACGAGTTGTGTGACTCTGTGTGCATGATTGTACACCTTGATCATGTTACGTCTATATTGTGCTGGTAAAGTCATGTGGCGTTTCCTGTCTGAACTGCAGTTCATTAATATTCTCCAGAGAGATTAAAGCAAAATCCAATATGCAGAGAAACATTCCGCAAGACTGTTGGCTAGTTGTCTGGTTACATGTTTGTGAAGATGGGACATCAGACCGGTATAACTGGCAACATGAATATACAGGAGGTCAGCATAGTGTGGTGCATTTTGAGCCTTGTTGGTGTTATATAATAGCGATTTATTTTTACTTCAACCATGCCCACACAACTAGCGTTATAAGGTAATTATTAGTTCGCAGTAAAACTGGGCATATTCGATTAGCATGGAAACATATCCTAGAGAACAGTCGACTCTGGACCAATGTTTTATTAACCCCTAGGTTAATTTTCCCCTGGAGCTGTCCTTTAAGAGCAGTGGCCTCTAGTTCAGTAATATTTTTGGGTTTGCATGCTGCAACAGCCTTTTTCAAATCCCACCAGAGATTTTCTATGGGGTTCAATTCAGGTAACTATGATGGCTACTATAGTATTGCTTCTGCATCCAAGCCTTGGTTGACTTTTAGGTATGCTTGGGCTCATTGTCCTTTTGAAATGTCCGATAACGCCCAAGCTCGAGCTTCTTTACTGATTGCATGACATTTTGTCATAGGATTTCCTGATATTAAAATTATCAATTTTGCCTTCCACGTGCTGCATGTTTCCTGTGCCAGAGGATGCAATGCAGCCCCAGAGCATCACCAAGCCACCACCATGCTTGACTATGTGTAGAGTGTTCTTTTCAGCATATGCATTCTTATTCCTCCAGACATACCGCTGATCTATCTTCCTGAAAAGTTCCAGTTTTGATTCATAGCTCCAGATAACAGTATCCCGAAACCTCTGTGGCTACTTTAATTGATTTTGAGCATATTGAAGCCAACTTTTCTTATGCTTTTAGGTTAGTAGTTGTGGCATGGAAACCTACTGCGTTTCATACGTTACTCACTGAAACCTTTGTGCCTGTTGCCACCTAGTCTTGCTCCAGGTCTTTTGCCATCTCAGAAATCCAGTTGCAGCATTGATAGCTTCCTTTTCTAGCCATGTTTCTCACATTCATTAAAATGTGACACTCAAAAAACCCCTAGCCAGTTCAGGTATTTCATGGGTTTCAACTCAAGCACACCTGGTGAAACTAATGAAGCCATTGAGACTAGAGAATTCATTATGAGTTGCATTGTCAGCTGGATTTTGGGAAACCACTTCAATCTATTTCATTTGCTTTTGTTTGATTTGTTCATTCCAAACAGCAATCAGAGGCTGTAAATTAAATAAACCTAATTTGCAATGCAGGTTGAATACTTCTGATTACAACTAATATATATATATATACAGTGCCTTGCGAAAGTATTCGGCCCCCTTGAACATTTCAACCTTTTGCCACATTTCAGGCTTCAAACATAAAGATATAAAACTGTAATGTCTTGTGAAGAAGCAACAACAAGTGGGACACAATCATGAAGTGGAACAAAATTTATTGGATATTTCAAACTAACTATCAAATAATATATATTTCAAAAAAATAAAAACGGACGATTTGGGCAAGTAATATTATTCAGCCCCATTACTTTCAGTGCAGCAAACTCTCTCCAGAAGTTTAGTGAAGATCTCTGAATGACTTAATGTTGACCTAAATGACTAATGATGATAAATAGAATCCACCTGTGTGTAATCAAGTCTCCGTACAAATGCACCTGCTCTGTGATAGTCTCAGAGGTCCGTTGAGAACAGAGAGCATCATGAAGAACAAGGAACACACCAGGCAGGTCTGAGATTATGTTGTGGAGAATTTTAATGCCGGATTTGGATACAGAAAGATTTCCCAAGCTTTAAACATCCCAGGGAGCACTGTGCAAGCGATAATATTGAAATGGAAGGAGTATCAGACCACTGCAAGTCTACCAAGACTCGGCCGTCCCTCTAAACTTTCAGCTCATACAAGGAAAAGACTGATCAGAGATGCAGCCAAGAGGCCCATGATCACTCTGGATGACCTGCAGAGATCTGAGGTGGGCGAGTCTGTCCATAGGACAACAATCAGTCGTATACTGCACACATCTGGCCTTTATGGAAGAGTGGCAAGAAGGAAGCCATTTCTGAAAGATAGTCATAAAAAGTGTTGTTTAAAGTTTGCCACAAGCCACCTGGGAGACACACCAAACATGTGGAAGAAGGTGCTCTGGTCAGATGAAACCAAAATTGAACTTTTTTGCAACAATACAAAATGTTATGTTTGGCGTAAAAGCAACACACCTCATCACATTGAACACACCATCCCCACTGTCAAACATGGTGGTGGCAGCATCATGGTTCGGGCCTGCTTCTCTTCAGCAGGGACAGGGAAGATGGCTAAAATTGATGGGAAGATGGATGGAGCCAAATACAGGACCATTTTAGAAGAAAATCCGATGGAGTCTGCAAAAGACCTGAGACTGGGAAGGAGATTTGTCTTCCAACAAGACAATGATCCAAAACATAAAGCAAAATCTACAATGAAATGGTTCACAAATAAACATATCCAGGTGTTAGAATGGCCAGACCTGATTCCAATCGAGAATCTGTGGAAAGAACTGAAAACTGCTGTTCACAAACGCTCTCCATCCAACCTCCCTGAGCTCGAGCTGTTTTGCAAGGAGGAATGGGCAAAAATGTCAGTCTCTCGATGTGCAAAACTGATAGAGACATACCCCAAGCGACTTACAGCTGTAATCGCAGCAAAAGGTGGCGCTACAAAGTATTAACTGAATAATTTTGCACGCCCAATTTTTCAGTTCTTTATTTGTTAAAAAAGTTTGAAATATCCAATAAATTTCATTCCACTTCATGATTCCCACTTGTTGTTGATTCTTTACAAAAAATTACAGTTTCATATCTTTATGTTTGAAGCCTGAAATGTGGCAAAAGGTCGAAAAGTTCAAGGGGGGCGAATACTTTCGCAAGGCACTGTATATATATATATATATATATAACATATATATATATATATATATATATATATATATATATATATATAACAACTATAATGATAAGAACAATACTGAATGTATAATATATGTTGTATCCCCCCAACAAAGATGAGGTGATCTCCCCAGCCCTCCCCTCCACAGAGCACCTGGCCCTCCCTCCCTGACTCCCCCAATGCCCATCACTCTCCATAGCCAATCCTCAAAAAATCCTTTCAATATGAACTCACAGACCAGGCAGAAATAAGAGATCAGTGAGAGTTTGACAGCTAACAGACTGCTTTTGCTTCTATTAGTCTACAATGCTTTTCTTTGGGAAGAGCTGGCTATAAGTGTTACTTACTCATCAACAACTGGCAATAGCATCAGCCATTAGTCAGGGTAAGTAGGAACATAGAGCATCTGAAAATCCCAAAATAAAATGTTCTAATACAGACACTAGTTTCCCTCCCTTACAGTCTTTATGTTTTTATTTCCAAACACTGCTGTTTAAATGGCAAAATCTTTCAAAATTACAAAACATTGAATAATCTGGATGTGCTACAGAATCATGTGAATAATTGCAATATTTTGTATCATTAGATACAAGCCTTAGTTAGCAAGCAATCTCAAATATTCTGTGAAAATATCATGTAATGTGGATTACCTTCAGGGAAAGAAATCAGCAACATTTTTATTTCTGTGTAGAGGTAACAAAGTAATGGCAGTTCTAATATTTGCCCTTTCTTCCAGGAGTTTACTTTTTCAAGGTTTTATACTATTTTTATTTTAACAAGAAGTAACTGTTCATTATGGTCTTAATTTGACACTCCAGTGGTGTGTGTCACAGTGAACTTCTCATTATACAATCGTAATTAAATAAACTTTGTTTGGAATGGTTTCTAATGATTAATAGGCATTCTGCCAGAAGGGTAGTGCATTTCTGGCAACAAACAGGAGTCAAATATCTACTTCAATAACTTTGAAATGGACATTATTTCAACATAACCTTGCACTTTGCTGGTAACATTCCCTGGTTATCATGTTTCTGTTTGATGTAATACTTCGCTACTAACCAAAAAGAAACAGCACATCCAATAAGATAAGTTGAACCTAATACTTTCAGCTTACAGCTTTCTTTTACAGTTGAGTCCTAGGGGGCTAAAAATAAATTAAAGATACATTCTGCAATATTAGGCCACTTGTGTTTAAAACCTGTGTATACTGGCGGTGTCAATCTAAACATGTGTCCCTGTTTGATACTCTGTTTCTTTCTCTGCAGTGTCTAGGTTTGTATTTTCTATCTTTTCTGTGTCTAGATGTTGGGCCCGCCCTGCAACCTCATTGGATGTCTGTGCAATTCTAGTTTGATTGACAGTTCTGCCAACTGTAATTCCTCCACTAGCAAACATACAGGTCCTTCTCAAGACATTAGCATATTGTTCTAAAGTTCATTATTTTCCATAATGTAATGATAATAATTAAACTTTCATATATTTTAGATTCATTGCACACCAACTGAAATATCTCAAAGAATTAGCATATCATGAAAAGGGTCTCTAAACGAGCTATTAACCTAATCATCTGAATCAACTAATTAACTCTAAACACCTGCAAAAGATTCCTGGGGCTTTTTTAAAACTCCCAGTCTGTTTCATTACTCAAAACCGCAATCATGGGTAAGACTGCCGACCTGACTGCTGTCCAGAAGGCCATCAATGACACCCTCAAGCAAGAGGGTAAGACACAGAAAGAAATTTCTGAACAAATAGGCTGTTCCCAGAGTGCTGTTTCAAGGCACCTCTGTGGGAAGTCTGTGGGAAGGAAAAAGTGTGGCAAAAAACGCTGCACAACGACAAGAGGTGACCGGACCCTGAGGAAGATTGTGGAGAAGGACCGATTCCAGACCTTGGATGACCTGCGGAAGCAGTGGACTGAGTCTGGAGTACAAACATCCAGAGCCACCGTGCACAGGCGTGTGCAGGAAATGGGCTACAGGTGCCA
>JACXGM010009837.1:0-27046 GCA_016801145.1 Umbra pygmaea | reverse complement strand
ACATAGTGTTTTATCATTATCATTATTATTACTATTGTCATTATTATTTTAAAATTCTTGATTGTTGTAAATTCTTGTTTATAAGCCCACTGCATAGAATCGCCGTGCCATGTCAAAAGAAATTTCTCTGCATAGGATGATGTATGTTATCCGATGCATATGATAAATAAACAACTTTGACTTTGACTTTGACTTTGATTATAGACAATTAATGACTAGCACAGAGGTCTAACAACAAACGATCACTCAGGTTTAAATCAGGGAGGCCGTTCCTCCCGATCACGCCTCTCCAGGTGTCTCCGTCATTTCCCACGTGGGCGTTGAAGTCTCCAAGCAGAACAATGGAGTCCCCTAATAGAGCCCTGTACAGGACTCCTTTCAGGGTCTCCAAGAAGGCCGAATACTCCGAACCGTTGTCAGTTTCCCCCCCCCCACCACCCTTAAGCCTAAGGAGGCAACCCTCTTGTCCACTGGATGCTCAACCAGGGGTTTGTGAGTATCCCCACATCTCCCCGGCCCCTCTCACCCTGGGCAACTCCAGAGAAGAATAGGGTCCAATCCCTATCCAGGAGTATGGTTCCAGAATCATGGCTGTGCATATAGGTAAGCCCCACCAGATCCAACCGGTAGCGCTCAACCTCCCGCACAAGTTCCTGCTCCTTCCCCCACAGAGAGGTGACGTTCCATGTCCCCAGAGCCAGCCTGTGCCTCCCGGGTCTGTTCCGTTGAGGCCCCTGATCTTACCGCCACCCATGTGACAGCGCACCTGACCCCTGCGGTTTTTCTTGTGAGTGCTTGGCCCACAGGATGGAGAGAGACGCCATGTGACTCTTTCGAGCTGTGCCCGGCCGAGCTCTATGGGCCTGGCTCCAGACAGGGGGCCCGGGCATCCTCCGGGCAGGGTCTTGTTTCCTCTTCCTCAGTTATGGGGTGTTTTTGAACCATTCTAAGTCTGGCCACTCACCTGAGACCACTCTGCCATGGGAAACCCTACCAAGAGCACAAGGCTCCAGACAACACAGCCCTCAGGTTTAAAGGGACACACAAACCTCTCTACCATGATAAGCTGAGGGTTCCCAGAGAGGTAAAAAATAAAAACATTAAAAAATCCCCCAAAATTAACATAAAATTGTTATTCAAACTAATTCAGACAGTATTTTTTGTATATTGCCATAGAAGCAAAGTCACAAACGGTGTATAATGTTTTTCTATCTTTGTTTCATTTTGGGGTAATGGCTTTAGGTTATTTTTGTCTGTCCGTCCCATGAGAGTGAATGTGATTTGAATGTCATTACAGTGCAGTTCTTGATGGAGTTTTCCTGTTTACATAAAAAAACTAAAATACATTGATTGGGTGTGCCTGGGTGGACCACAATCTGAGCCGTGCACCAAGGCTGATGAAGGCATGTGTAACTGACCGTTTGTTTTTATTTTCAACAAACCCAATCCTCTCCCCAGCCCCCCCTCCATCCAGCACACCTGGACCTCCCTCCCTGATCCCCCCAATGCACATCCCTGCCCACACCCAATCCTCAACCCCGTCCCCCACACAGACAACCTAACAGAAATACACAACATAATGAGTAAGAAACAATATATTAAAATAAGTGAATAACTAAATAAATTAATCAAGGAATATTAAAACTGGAATATTAAAATTGTTTTGACTTTTGGCAGGTCAAAAGGGAGCCTGGGCTCCACGCAAGTTCTCACCCTGTGGGGTTAAAATGATCACAAGAACGGTGAGCAAAAATCCCAGAACCACACAAGGGGATTTAGTGAATGACCGGCAGAGAGCTGGGACCAAAGTAACAAAGGCTACCATCAGTAACACACTACGCCGCCAGGGACTCAAATCCTGCAGTGCCAGACATGTCCCCTGCTTAAGCCAGTGCATGTCCAGGCCTGTCTGAGGTTTGCTAGAGAGCATTTGGATGATCCAGAAGAGGATTGGGAGAATGTCATATGGTCAGATGAAACCAAAATGGAACTTTTTGGTAAAAACTCAACTCGTCGTGTTTGGAAGAGAAAGAACGCCATACCTACTGTGAAGCATGGGGGTGGAAACATCATGCTTTGGGTCTGTTTTTCTGCAAAGGGACCAGGACGACTGATCCTTGTAAAGGAAAGAATGAATGGGGCCATGTATCGTGAGATTTTGAGTGAAAACCTCCTTCCATCAGCAAGGACATTGAAGATGAAACATGGCTGGGTCTTTCAGCATGACAATGATCCCAAACTCATCGCCCGGGCAATGAAGGAGTGGCTTCGTAAGAAGCATTTCAAGGTCCTGAAGTGGACTAGCCAGTCACCAGATCTCAACCCCATAGAAAATCTTTGGAGGGAGTTTAAAGTCCATGTTTCCCAGTGACAGCCCCAAAACATCACTGCTCTAGAGCAGATCTGCATGGAGGAATGGGCCAAAATACCAGCAACAGTGTGTGAAAACCTTGTGAAGACTTACAGAAAACGTTTGACCTCTGTCATTGCCAACAAAGGGTATATAACAAAGTATTGAGATTAACTTTTGTTATTGACCAAATACTTATTTTCCACCTTAATTTACCAATAAATTAATTAAAAATCCTACAATGTGATCTTCTGGATTTTTTTTCTCATTTTGTCTCTCATAGTTGAAGTGTACCTATGATGAAAATTACAGGCCTCTCTCATCATTTTAAGCGGGAGAACCTGCACAATTGGTGGCTGACTAAATACTTTTTTGTCCCACTGTATTTTTATAACTATTGAGGTTGTTTGTGAATTTATATTGGATTACAAAGTTATTTTAGTGGATATGCTCCCCTCAGCAACACTTGCACTGACGAGAAGCCTAAAATTACGTTGCTTTAAGTGAGCCTCGCTTTGCACAACTGCACGCAATGCGTGTGGGCCCCGAGGTTGGGAGGGGCCCTGGAGATGCGACGGTTTCATGCTGCTAGCCTATTTTGTAAAACAATGCTACGATTAGCGTATGCCAGCTCAGCTGTCCAGAGTTGTATAATCCAATCAATGCTTTTCTGGCAGGGGTTGGGTTGGGTCCTCGGAGATGGTCCTGTTTTCTACTCTTAGGTCCAGCATTTTCTATGCCACAAACTTTTTCTGAAAAATAAATAACACGCAAACCCCTGAAGACAGCCGGTCTCCAGTGACTTACCTTGGCTACTAAAATTGTTAGCTTATTTCAAATAATACAAATATGTTTGCATTTTTATTAAACTTTTTATTAAACAATTTTGTACTCTGTGACTGTTTCCATCTCCGTTACACTCCAACTTATGACAGAATGACTGACCAAGACCTAAGGGAACAGTGACTGGGAATTGACGCCATAGGAGCTGAACCAGTGGATTTAATTCAATTAACAACAAACATACGAGAAGCCCTACAGCATCTTACATTACCCTACCCTAGCAATGCAGGAAAGCAGACAGCTTGGCTGGACCCAGTCACAGCCCGGACACTGCCATCTTGCATGGCACAGTGAGTGCACATTCCAGTTTTCCTTACTCAAACATGTTCTGAGGGCAGTAAGATTATGATTGGTTCATTCAAATATCCAATCAAAATGGAGAGGAGATGGAGAGGAGGTGGAGATGAGGTGGGAGTAAAGAACATTGTAACCTGGAGTGGACAACAAACTGAAATGCTATCAGAGGGCTGCAGGCAGGCCCGGATTAACGCAGTGTAGTGCCCCTGGGTGACCACATTTGAAGTGCCCCCCCAAAATCAAACTGAAGTGCTAGTGCAACATGAAAATGTAAAACTAAATATCTTTATTTCCATCATAAATGGTATCATAAATGGCATTTTCGACAACAGCGTCACATATTTACCCAGAAGTAATGGTAAATTAGCCTTACCCTTAGCAAAACATAATTTATTTAGACTTTGTGCATGCAAAATAGTTAAATAAATCCTCAAAGTCCAGTCCCTTGACTAGTTCGGATTCAATAGCCAGCAGTGAGAGTGAAGACAGCCACTTCTGTCTCATGGTTGTTCTGAGTTCATTCTTTACTCTTTTGAGTTGAGAGAAGGATCTCTCGCCCTCGCAGTTGGTAACGGGCAGGGTTAAGAACAGTCTGAGTGCAACGAATACACTTGGGAAAGTAGTCTGTAGTCCTCTGGCTCAGCTCTCTTTCTGTCAAAAGTGGTGCAGTACAGCCAATGCAACACCGCCCCAGCTGCTCCGATTCTCTGGCCAATCTCACTCCAATGTCCCCTTAAGCCTGCCGTATACTAGATGTTGCCGACCTGGTGCGCACCAAAGTGACATCATGGGAGCACCGTAACTATTTATTCTCGTGCTGGTGGTCACAACACTAGTTGCAGTCTTCTCCTGAACAGAGGTGTCGCAACTGAGGAGAGGCTACCGACTTTGATATTTCTACGGACTAGAAGAAGAAAAAGGTCAACGATGGCAGAACTGGTAGCAGCATTGACGTTAATGTCAACAGTGGCTAAGATTATCTTAAACTGTGTTGTTATGAACGATTTACAGTTTTGTTATAAACCAGTAACTATGTTATAATGAATCGTTTACTGTGCCCTCAAACTTGTCCATGCTTCCTGTTTCCGTTTTACGCGCACGGGTGAAAAAAAGAGTGGTACGCGCCCTTGGCTCGCCAGGTCGGAAACATCTAGTATACTGCAGGCTTTACTCGCGAACAAGACCCTAAGATACTGGTCTGATCTTATGCCCTTGAGGCACCTAAGACCTTGAGACCACAGCATACCACCGCAGCTTCAGCAATGGAAGCTTTGAACATTGCCCACTTGGATTCAATGCACCCCAACCTTCACAGGGATGCCAGAAAAGCTCAGCCGGAGGTGTGTGTTGAAGATCTCTCGGACAGGGGCCTCCTCCAGATGTTCCCAGTTCACCGGCTCTACACGTTTGGTCTTACCAGATCTGCCTAGTCTTCCCCCACCCTCTGATCCAACTCACCACTAGATGGTGATCAGTTGACAGCTCTGCCCCTTTCTTCACCTTTTCCAAACATACGGCCTCTGATCAGACGACACAATCACAAAATCAATCATCCACCTTGGGCCTAGGGTGCTCTGGTACCACGTACACTTATGAACATCCGTATGTTCAAACATAGTGTTCATTATAGACAATCCATGACTAGCACAGAAGTCTAACAACAAACTACCACTCGCGTTTGGATCAGGGAGAACGTTCCTCCCAATCACGCCTCTCCAGGTGTCTCCGTCATTTCTCACGTGGGCGTTGAAGTCTCCCAGCAGAACAATGAAGTCCCCTTCTAGAGCCCTGTACAGGACTCCTTTCAGGGTCTCCAAGAAGGCCGAATACTCTGAACCGTTGTCAGTCCCCCCCATCCTTAAGCGTAAGGAGGCAACCCTCTTGTCCACTGGTTGCTCAACCAGGGGTTTGTGAGTATCCCCACATCCTCCCTCTCAACCTGGGCAACTCCAGAGAAGAATAGGGTCCAACCCCTATCCAGGAGTACGGTTCCAGAACCGAGGCTGTTCATATTGGTAACCCCCACCAGGTCCAACCGGTAGCGCTTAACCACCCACACAAGTTCCTGCTCCTTCCCCCACAGAGAGGTGACGTTCCATGTCCCCAGAGCCAGCCTGTGCCTCCCGGGTCTGTTCCGTCGAGGCCCCTGATCTTACCGCCACCCGTGTGACAGCGCACCTGACCCCTGCGGTTCTTCTTGTGAGTGTTGGGCCCACAGGATGGAGAGAGACGCCAAGTGACTCTTTCGAGCTGTGCCCAGCCGGGCTCCTTTGGCCTGGCTCCAGATGGGGGGCCTAGACATCCTCCGGGCAGGGTCTTATTTCCTCTTCCTCAGTTATGGGGTGTTTTGAACCATTCCAAGTCTGGCCACTCACCTGAGACCACTCTGCCATGGGAAACCCTACCAAGAGCACAAGGCTCCAGACAACACAGCCCTCAGGTTTAAAGGGACACACAAACCTCTCTACCATGGTATGGTGATGGTTCCCTGAGAGGTAAAGAAAATAAAAATAAGAAATAAAATTCCCCCAAAATGAACATAAAATTGTTATTCAAACAGATTCAGACAGTAGTTTTTTGTATATTGCCATAGAAGCAAAGTCACAAACGGTGAATAATGTTTTTCTATCTTTGTTTCATTTTGGGGTAATGGCTTTAGGTTATTTTTGTCTGTCCGTCCCATGAGAGTGAATGTGATTTGAATGTCATTACAGTGCAGTTCTTGATGGAGTTTTCCTGTTTACATAAAAAAAACTAAAATACATTGATTGGGTGTGCCTGGGTGGAACACAATCTGTGCCGTGCACCAAGGCTGATGAAGGCATGTGTAACTGACCGTTTATTTTTATTTTCAACAAACCCAATCCTCTCCCCAGCCCCCCCCCCCTCCATCCAGCACACCTGGACCTCCCTCCCTGATCCCCCAATGCACATCCCTGCCCACAACCAATCCTCAACCCCGTCCCCCAAACAGACAACAGAAATACACAACATAATGAGTAAGAAACAATATATTAAAATAAGTGAATAACTAAATTAATTAATCAAGGAAGATTAAAACTGGAATATTAAAATATTTTTGACTTTTGGCAGGTCAGAAGGGAGCCTCTGCAAGCTGTTAAAATAAGAAACAAAAGTCTGCTACATATGCACAAATTTGGAATATGATCTCCTAGGAGAATACTTGATTTTCTCAAGTTACCGGGAAGAAATAATATCACTCAGCCACTAAGAGGTTAAAGGAGGCTGAGAAGATTTCCAATGCAACAAAATCCTATGTCAAGCTATTAGTGATGTAAGGGCAACAATATCTGCATCTTTATGATTTAACGAGAGCGGGTCTTCTGGGACCATATAAACATCTATCAGGGGGCATGGTGGCAAGTGGATTTTAAGTGCTTCAGATAAAATTTGGAATATAGAGTTCCAATAATTTCTCAGTTTAGAAAAACATATGATAGAGGTCATATGGGGAGGCATGGCATGTCACACATCCATCACTATAGGGTAGATTTTAGACAGTCTGGACTTGAGGGGTTGACCTCTATGAACCAACTCAAACTTAATGTTTGAGATGGGCACAAGATATAGTGGAGCTTTCTCCGTCAATCGCCCTATACTACCACTCCTCCATTTTATGATTTTGATTGGCCAAGCAGGTACTTCTAATTTTGGCTGTTGTTTACCTGATAACACTCAAAGTGGTGCTTGTTTGCCCACTTCATCTTGGCTCTTTTCCCTTTGAGATTGCAATCCTCTACTGGATTAGAGCTATCAACAATGTCAGATAGTAACCCTGTCTTTGTGAAGGATGCATGGGTCAAGCCAGCTACGTACGATGTCGTTCTGGAAGAAAACTTCCTTCTGCTCTGACAGTGTTCAAACTCTGAGGATTTGTTTTTCCAGCAGGACAATGCTCCATGCCACACAGCCAGGTCAATGAAGGTGTGGATGGAGGACCATCAGATCAAGACCCTATCATGGCCAGCCCAATCTCCAGACCTGAAATCCACTGAAAACCTCTGGAATGTGATCAAAAAGGAAGATGGATGGACACAAGCCATCAAACAAACCAAAGCTGCTTGAATATTTGCATCAGGAGTGGTATGGTCACCCAAAAGGAATTTGAGACTGGTGGAGAGCATGCCAAGATGCGTGAAAGCTGTGATGGAAAATCAAGTTTCTTCCACCATATACATTTGTGAACCCTTCCTAAATTAATCAATTAGTGTTGTGTTGTTTAAAAATGAGTATTATGTTATTTTCTTTGCATTATTCAATGTCTGACAAAATCTTTTGTTATAATTCTGACCCTGTCATTTTCTGCAAATAAATGCTCTGAATTACAATTTTTATATTTGGAATTTGGAAGAAATTGTCAGTAGTTAATGGAATAAAACAAAAATGTAAATTTTACCTAAACACATAGTAAATAGTAATAGTAAAACCAGAGAAACTGATGATATTACAGTGGTCGCTTACATTTTTTACAGAGCTGCCACTTCATTAGGTACACCTTGCTAGTACCAGGTTGGACCCCATTTTGCTTTAAGAACTGCCTTAGTTCTTCGTGGCATAGATTCAACAATGTGCTGGAAACATTCCTCAGAGATTTTGGTCCATATTGAAATTATTGCATCATGCAGTTGCTGCAGATTTGTTCGCTGCACGAGTGGTTATTTGAGTTACTGTTGCCTTTCTATGGGTTCAAACCTGTCTAGATATTCTCCTCTGACCTCTGGCATCTACAAGGCATTTTCACCTAGAGAAATGTCACTCACTGGATATTTTCTGTTTTCTTACAAATGTTTCTATAAACCCTAGAGATAGCATGCATTTAGGCATGTAGACATGATTACGATGATCTGCTGACGTTCAAACCAACCATTAGAATAGGGAAGAACAGTGATATGGTTGTTGGTACCAGCTGAGTATTTCAAGTGCTGATCTACTGGGATTTTCCCCCACATCCTTCTGTAGGGTTTAGAGTGAGTGATCCAAAAAAGAAAATATCAGGTAGACAGCAGTTCTATTGGTGAAAATGTCTTGTTATTGGCAGAAGTTGGAAGAGAGTAGCTTGTACGTGTGAGAAATAAATGCAACTTGAACTAAATGCCCCTTTAATAGGGGTCCTGGTATAATGTCTTATTATACAATTACAGCCACTCCAACCAACCCTTTGATTGTTGACTGTGACAAACTCTAGGCATTATGATTAATTAAAAAAAACACTTACTTGAAACATTGAAATACATTAATTTCAATAATTTACAACTATGTACATTTATCACTTAATATAGAATAGAAAGCCACAGATGAAGGAACAATGCTTTACTAATTCTCCTAGACTGTTAACACATTTGCTACTCTGTTCTCAATGTACAGGACAATATAAAGATGGAAGTATTTGAGAAGGTATAGATTTATTTCAGAGTCTTCACAGAAATTACACTTAAAAAACAAACATTTAAAAACATAGTATAGAAGATATACAATACAGAATAAAGACAGTTGGTCATTTGTTTAATAAAGGAATATTACAGTTAGCTTCAGTAGGGCACTCAGCATGTCTTTCAAGCCCCATCATTTGCTAAACCAATCATACATTTGAAACCAATAAAAAAAGGTGGAGAATTCCATAAAATCACAATTTCAGGAGGGATTTTTGAATGTCATCCAAAGCAAATTAGTTAGAGAAATAGTTTAAAGTACAGATCTGTTCAGTAGGAAACTAAATTGTTACATTTGCTGTGCAAAATCCAAAGCAACTTGTTAAGACAACAATGGTTTAATATTCAAGAAGTTCAGACGTGCCTCTGCACTAAATAGTGCACTCCTCCGCCCCTCAGCATACAAACATTGTTCATGATCCCATGATGACGAGTACAGAATAAACACTTCCAAGGAATGGAATGAGAACATTGCTCCGTTTGTTCTCATGAGTCACGTGACATCCACAGAATGGGAATTCATTCTAATTTCATGGTGAAAACAGTCAAAGGCAAATCCGGGTGTGTCTACAGCTTTTCATTTAACCATCTCAAAGTAGTGCAGTATTGCCATGATGTGCTGAGGCATGAAAACATAGCCAGTATACACCGCCATTGCTGCTACAGATATCAGAATAGAATCTGAGAAGAAAGTTAAGGAAAGGTACCAATATTTATTGCCTTGACCTAATTTATCCATTATAGACTACAGTACACAAGTCTAAACCATAGGTAAGCTGAACATTGAGCAGAATCATAACGTTGATTTAGTCAACTGGGTGGGATTTCGTACTTACAGTTTTGCAAATGTTTAGGCACCCCTGACAATTTCCATGATTTTCATTTAGAACTAATATGGTGTTTGGATCAGCAATTTCAGTTTGATCTATCAAATAACTGAAAGACACAGTAATATTTCACTAGTGAAATGACATTTATTGGTGGATGAACTGAAAATGCACAAAATGCATCAAAATGAAATTAGACAAGTGCATAGATTTAAGCACCCTAACAGAAATATCACAACAATATTTAGTTGAGCCTCCTTTAGCAGAAATAACAGCCTCTAGACACTTCCTATAGCCTGTAATTAGTGTCTGGATTCTGGATGAAGGTATTTTGGACCATTCCTCCTTGCAAAACATCTCCTGTTCAGTTAGGTTTGATGGTTGTCGAGCATGGACAGCCTGCTTGAAATCACCTCACAGATTTTCAATGATATTTAGGTCTGGGGACTGGGATGGCCATTCCAGAACATTGTACTTGTTCCTCTGCATAAATGCCAGAGTAGATTTTGAGCAGTGCTTTGGGTCGTTGTCTTGTTGAAATATCCAGCCCCGGCTTAACTCCCACATTGTGACTGATTCCTCTACATTATTCTCAAGTCTGCTGATATTGAGTGGAATCATATATTGTATAATCACTGGATGTTACATATGTGAAATCACTCATCGATTCGTGAAGATCTGATTAGGGTCATCAAATTTGCCGTTACGGGCGCAGAAATCTTGGTTGTGACAATTTGTGACAAAGGAGTAATCTAGCTAGCTAACTGATATTAATTGGGATGCTCACAAAAACAGTATTAAAATAAAATGTAAAACAAAATGTAACGTTACTTTCCGGAAAAACTCAACTGCCAACTCCTTTGAGTGTCTTGTCGTACAACCGAACGCCATAGCCACGCCCTAAACGCCCCTTTGCTTTATCGATGATTTTAAAATCAGCAAGAACATAATTCAAAAAATCTAGCAACTGAGACCTTGTACTCATTAAAATGTTTACTGAGGTAATAAATAAGTGAGAAGTGTCTCTCATTCTCATAAACTATAGTAACCAAGCTCTTTTGCAATCAGACTTATCGCCCCCAACTGGAATTGAAATAGAATGCAGGTTTAAGGCACTTCCTCCTTTGCGTCACTTTGCCAAACCGGATGCTCAACCTGTGAGTGGAATCCATGCAACCCTCAACTTTAACAAGATTCCCAGTACCGGCACTGGCCACACAGCCCAAAAGCATGAAGGAACCTTCACCAAATTTTTCTGTGGGAAGCAAGTGTGTCTTGGAATGCTGTGTTCTTTTGCCGCCATGCATAACGCCCCCTTGTTATGACCAAAAAATTCCATCTTTGTTTCATCAGTCCACAGAAACTTCTTCCAAAATGAAGCTGGCTTGTCCAAATGTGCGTTTGCATACCTCAAACAAGTGTTTGTGGCGTGTGCCAAAAAGGCTTCTTCCGCATCACTCTCTCGTACAGCTCCTCCTTGTGCAAAGTGTGCTGAATTGTTGAACGATGCACAGTGACACCATCTGCAGCAAGATGATTTTGGAGGGGGTCTGCTTTTGACCGTTCTCACCATCCTTCGCCTTTGCCTCTCTGATAATTTACTTGGCCTGCCACTTTTGGCCTTAACAAGAACTGTGCCTGTGGTCATCTACTTCCTCACTATGTTCCACACAGTGGACACTGACAGCTTTAATCTCTGCGTTAGCTTTTTGTAGCCTTCCCCTAAACCTTAATATTGAACAATCTTTGTATTAGGTTCATTTGAGAGTTGTTTTGAGGCCCTCATGTTGCCACTCTTCAGAGAGTCAGAGAGTCAAAAAGAACACCAACATCTTGCAATTGGGCATCTTAAATCTCATGACTGGATGCACCTGTCTATGACGTTCCAAGGCTTAATAAGCTCACCAAACCAATTGGGTGTTCTAATTAATCAACAAAATGACAAGGGTGCCCAAATGTATGCACCTGTCTAATTTCATTTTGATGCATACTTAATTTCACTACCGAAATATTACTGTGTCCTTCATTTATTTGACAAATCAAAATGAAATTGCTGATCCAAACACCCAATTATTTATAAATGAATATCATGGAAATTGTCAGTGGTGTCTAAACTTTTGCATACAACTGTATTTTCTTAAATATTGTTATTCACAGAAAAATAAGTGGCCATAATTTCAATTCTCCCTAAGGAATGACATCAAATCCTCAGGGGACACTCGCTTACACACCAAATATGACTGGACATCATTGAGCTGATACGGGTAGTAGGGGAATCTATGTGACCTTGATAACCGCAATCTGCAGTGGCTGGTTTACAATACATTTGTATTCACACTAGGGATGATCAGAGGAACCGTTTGCATGCTCGGAATGGGCTGGGCCTTCCCGGAAGTGGGCGGAGCTACCCGGGAGGATTAATTCAAGCAAGATATCAATATGGCTTGCTCAGCAATTGCTGAATTCAGAACGAAACCATTTACAGAACAGCCTCCAACTTGAGTTACAGAGCAATGTTTCTGAACAAACACATGACAATGTGTTGACAACTTGACATGTGCAAACTATATCGATGTCAGGCTTAAATTAACTGCTTCAAGGTAGCTCCGCCCATTTCCGGGAAGGCGGAAACAGATCTTTGGAGCATCCTTAATTTACACTTTAGAATTATTCACATTACTGATGCCATACCAAACTGACAACCTTACGTACAACTTTTTCATTCAATAACCAACAACTGTGCAAAGGTTAAAGAATCTCAGCAAGGTAGCGAAGTAAGCATTAATACACAACCAACTGTGCTTTGCCAGGGAATAACCGCACACCTCAGCAGTCTTGCGGTTATTCCCTAGCAACGCACTGTCTGGAGTGTTTTAATTTGCTTATAAAAACAGTTGCCAACATTTTGTGAGAATTTATGTTTTAATTGGTATTTTCAGCTAAAGAAAATGGTTGCAAGGCATGCGGTTATCATCTAACATTAGCAATAATAATAATAATAATACATTCAATTTGAAGTGCCTTTCCAGAAACCCAAGGACACTGAACAACAATGAGAGACTAGTAATAAAAACACAATATAAACAGTACTAATATACAAAAGGGGTATTAAGGGATAGATAGAGCTGAGGGGGGAGCAAGCTATTCTGAGGGGAAAGCAAAGCTGAACAAGTGGGTTTTTAATCTGTTTCTGAAGGTGGTGATGGAGTCTGAGTTGTGTGTGGCTGAAGGGAGAGAGTGACATAGTTTGGGGGCAGCTACACTGAAAGCCCAGTCCCCCATGGTACAGAGTGTAGTTCTTGGAATGGTAAGAAGTCCAGAGTCAGAAGAGCACAGACTACAGGAGGGTCCATGTATGAGGAGAAGGTCAGAGAGATAAGAGGGGACCAGGCCATGAAGGGACCTATAGGTGAGGAGCAGGATCTTGTAGCCAGTGGAGGTGGTGCAGTGTGGGGTTGATGTGTTCCTAGGGTTTGGTGAATGAGAACCCTGGCAGCAGAGTTCTGGACATACTGAAGCCTATCCAGGGTTTTGCCTGACACCCCAGATTGGACTCCATTGCAATAGTCCAGACGTGATGTTACAAAAGAGTGTACGAGTGTCTGCTACTGGGTCAGTGAGGGAGGGGCGGAGCCTGGATGTTCCGGAGGTGGAAGAATGCAGATTAAGTGACGGACTTGATGTGGGTCTCAAATTATAAGAGTGGGGTCAAAGATGACACCCAGATTTCTGAACTCAGAGAATGTTGAGATGGAGTAGCCATCAATATACATCACAAATGCCCCCCTCTCTTAAGAAGAGCCCTAGGAGCCTGCAACATGCTCTCTGTTTTATTGATGATGAGTTTAAATTGGTTAGCAGTCATCCAGTATTTAATCTCTTTGAGAAAGTTGATTACTGATGGGGGAGGAAGGACTGAGTTGGGTTTGGAATTAATGTATATCTGGGTGTCATCAGCACATGAATGGAAGTTAAGATCATGACAGTGAATGATCTCACCCAGATGTAGCATGTATATGATGAACAATAGGGGACCAAGCACAGAACCCTGCCGCATACCTTGGTTGACCAGAGCTGAGGGGGATTTTGAGTTCCCAATAGATAGATAGGATCATAAATTCAATCGCGGAAGTAGAGTCGATGAATGTAATCCTCCCGTGCATGATCCGACTAAAGGCTTCAGTGTTAGGCGAATAGTGTGAAAAGAATCAGCGGCTTGGGTGTCATGTGGTTGGATGAACCATGTGTGTGCCCCTCGTCATCCCACAGATCAGTACAAGGAGTTGCGGAGCTGCCGAGATGGCAGGATTAGAGAGGGAATTGGGAAGGAAAGAGATTTGGATGACATGGCAACATGTACTTGGAAGAAGCATGTGATCTATCTTCAACCATCCTGCACCTGTTGAGTGGGTGCAATGTGACGAGCCTTAAAGGAGAATTAGATATAAAAAGCCTAATACTACAAATGTACACTAGTATTCAAATATTTGGAGTCACCCAGAATGCAAGTTATTTGCGCATAATTTCCGTTTCCATTTTTCAACAAATATAGTTTCTTTAGAACAGTTGTCTTTAACCTTTTAGTGTCCAGGTAACTCCATCCAGGCCATTAATCAATCCAGGGAGACTAATCATACAGTCTCCATGTACCACATTTAGAGGGGTTGATGAGATTAAATTGGCTCATTGTAATACGCTCTTTGTCAACTACTTAACATTTGAAATGAACGTAAATTCATTTTAGTGTTAGGTCTGGCAAATTGTTAAGTACTATATTAACAGATCTCTTACATTTAAAATACATTTTCCTCAATAGTTTACCATTGTCAGAAATATATTTCTACACAATTCACTGAATATGCTAAATAGTTTAATTGTTACTGTAAAAACTACTTAAATATAAATGAATACTTTTGGGAGATCACTTCCCAAGGATTCCCTGTAGTAGGTGTACGGAACCCAGACCCCTGGTTGAAGACCCATAATTCAGGAATGTGCAGTATCTAAAGTTGTCTTGAACGCGCACAGCATTGAATAGCACAGCATTTCATCTAACACAAATATAAGCCACCTGTACTGTTGGTATTTACATGGTGTTCTGAAAAACAATGAAGGCTTAACAAGAAACAAATGTCTGCTAATTATACGTAACTACAAACGCAGAGTACTGTAGTCTGTTACATATCCGAAGATACTCCACTAGCCTAGCTAGCTAACTATAGCACAGTACTGACCTTGTTTTTGAAAGATTTTCAAACTAAAAAGGATACTGAATATGGTTCGCTCCCAAGGCTCCAACATGTATAAAGCCGTAACGAGAATATACTGGTAATACAACCAAGATATTTTCTTCCAGACATCTTCAAACGCCATAACTTTAAATTGTTTTCTTTCTTCTTTATCGAGGTCGCCAAGTATTTCCTGGTACCGCAATGAGGTTTCCGCATAGCGCTCCGCCTCCTGTTTTCTTCCTCCTATAAGATTAATTTATGAACGTATAGGTAATGTGTACCGTAGAAAAAAAAATGTATTATATATATTTTTTGTATTGAAAATTAAATGGAATACCTACTTTGCCATACTAAACTAAATCCGCAAATCTAAGAAGGTAATTTTATTTAGATGTAACAAACCTGTGTATTTTTTTATTAATAAAGATGCATAATGTTGTCAGAATTTTAATATTTTTTATGTGTCTTCTTCTTTGGAATGGGCTGGTAGATTGCAACCAACTTAAAGGTGCAATCACTGCCACCTACTGAACCGGAGTTTGAGCTCAGTCGCAGCCTACAGAGCTCAAATTCTCCCAGTTGACCCAGTTCCCCTGAGGCAGTGGTTCTAAAACCTCTCCCGGGGGACCACCAGCCGTCGCACAGTTTTGTTGTAACCCTGAACTAGCTCACCTGATTCAAGCAGGTAAGAGCTTGATGATTAGTTATCATATTGATTCAGGTGTGCTAGCTCTATGATAATCTAATGTCCTGGCCAAAGGTGGTAATTTACTTGAGTAAAAGTACTTTTCTGAAGTACTCTAAGTTCACAAGTTTTGGGAAGTCCCTACTTAAGACCAGAATGATCAGGTAAAGGGAGTTAATATCTTAACAGTGACATATGAAAGAAATAGAAAGAGTAAAGAAAATATCAATCATGGCTTTGGTAAGACATGAACTCCCTTTAGCTGATCATTTTGGTGTTAAGTAGGGACTTCCCAAAATGTACTTTTGAAAAGTACTTTTACTTAAGAAAATCTACACCGCTGGTCATGGCTGGGGGTCCTCCAGGAGAGGTTTGAGAACCAATGCCCAAACAGCACACTACCCACCCTATCTGTCCCCACACCACCACCCACAATCCAGGGTTGCCAACTCTCACGCATCTGGCATGACTCTCACGCTTTCAGCATCAAAAAAATAATATTTCCATCCAATTAGTTTTTTCTTTGCATAAATCTGGGTTTATACTAAGTAAACAAGGACTGACATTTTTAAAATTAGGGTTAGGTTTACCATAAATGTTCTCTGCACGCGCACACTGAAATTGTACAGAGTCTCACGCCAGCCAAAGTCCCAAAGTTGGCAACCCTGCACAATCCCTCCAAACCCCACCTCTTCCTTACAGCCCTAACCGTTTCAAACAACACTTCCCTCTCCGCATCATACTACTCACAATACAGCAGCACATGTTCCACTGTATCATGCTTCCCTATCACCTGTAATATAGCATTCAGCCCTGTATGACCCAATGTCAACCTACCTCACACTACTTCCTCTCTCCCCCCACACTTTCCACCCTTTCCCCTACTGCCCGGTGCAATCCATAATACTGCCTCCCACTCACACTAGCATCCCACTCTTGTTGCCACCTTTCAAGTCCTGCTAACTGTATCAAAGTCTTGACTTCCTGTCGTCTTAGTGGGAGCCTCATGCCCACCCACACTTTCCTCCCTGCCCTCTTAGCCACCACATCCGCTCGTTCATTTCCCTCCACCTCCACATGGGCCAGGGCCCCAACAAAAGCCTACCACCACTCCAATCCTCTTCAGTCCAAACAACAAAACCATCACCTCCGTCAGTATATCACCCCTCTCAGACCTGCCTGACTTAATACTGCTCAGCACCACTGCAGTTTCAGAACAAATCACCGCTCTGAGTGGCTTCACCTCCTCCAACCATCTAAGTCCCACTATTATAGCCACCATCTCAGCCGTGTACACGGACACCAGATCAGGCAAACAATGACCCACCGCACATTGAATTCCGGGACATACACCCCTGCACCCACATTTCCCTTACCCTGCTCCTTTGACCCATCTATATAGACAGCCTCACCCAGTATGCCAACTCAGTTTTTTCCGCATTAAACTCAGCAGCATTTCCCCCATATCCAGCTGCAGTTCCACCACCAGTGTCATCCTAATGGAACCTACACATACCCTCAGAGCTCTTGTCTGTACCCTGTCAAGACGCTGCATCCATAATCCATCGATGACCTAAGCAGCGCTTGATACATATAAAACAGCATTTGATTAACTGCCCCCCAATCACACCCTGCCACCGCTCCCATGACATTTAACACACTTTGCTTCTACCTTCCCCACATGCACCCTCCACATCACCCGTTAATCAAACCACATCCCCAAATATTTAAACTGTGCCACCCTACTAATATCCTGCCCATAAATCTTTAGCCGCACCTCTGTCACCAATCTCCTGGAATACACCATAAAACAAGACTTATCCACTGAAAACCTGAAACCCCAAGTCAATGACCACCACAGCCTCCATCATTTTTTCATAACAAAAACACATTCCTCCCCCTCTACACACTGCTCCATCCACTGCATACAGAGCCACACCCACTCCCCGATCCACTCCCTTAAAACACATTGTCTATCATCAAGGTGAATAGCATCGGGCTAATCACACTTCCCTGCAGTGTTTCATTGGGCACCTCAAAATCCATCAACCATATCTGAATCATAGACTGTATATAGTACTGGACGAAACATGTGTGACGTCACCCATTGGTTTGTGAATATCTGATTTGAGTCATCGAACTTGTCAATATTTATATCCCTTGCAGCTGCTCTTAAAAAATGTTTTCCTTCCTGGACCTCAGCGGCTGCACTCTCCATCTCCTCAAGGGGTGTTTTGTCCCAGGTTGTCTTCCTGGTGTATTGCCTTTCCATGATGGCTTTTCTACAATGTTTATGACATTAAAAATAAAATATATGTAAGCAAGAAAATTTACTTTTATACGCAAAAAATATATTTTTGTGAAATTAACATTCTTAACACAGCATCATGAGGTCCTCTCCTTCATGACCAAGGGTAAATTGGAGGGGCTTGAAAATTTAATGGTCACATGATCATAAATGTGTTCCGTTGTCTAAATATAGGGGGTGTCTCACATTACCCGATGTCACACATTACCCCGTTCTCCCCTACCTTACTTTCATTGGCCATCTGAATGTGACCATGTTGCTCCAAGATTGTGCTCATTTACATGTACATTGAACTACAGTGCACACTGCAGTTAAACATTTCAGGCCATATCGGACGTCATCCATCTTTATGCATGTTTGCCATTACAGTTGTTCTCTACCGTACACCTGAACTGGTTCATTCCAGGTGAATCTCAGAACCACCACCATTTTATCTTGATAATTAATTGTAATATGTCTTGTTAATTCCATTATATCCAAGCAGCCTTTTGACTCGCTTTAGAATGGGTTAATAGTCAGTTCAATCCAATGGGAATTCCAGAATGCTAGACATCTCATTAAAAGCCTTAAAATGGGTTGCTTGCTGTTTGACTGAATTTAAAGCACACCAATTAAATACTGTGTAGCAGAATCTGTTTTACTCATTGGGAAATTCATTCAATACCACTGTTAAACATCAGTCTTGGTAATGATGTCATCAGATTTGTGTTAAATATGAAACAATTAGGCTTTTGTTGTCATCTCATGTTTTTAGAGTTTAAAAATTACTTCTGGCATGTAGAATAGTTATTTCTTGTTTAATTAGCAGTGCTGTCACAATCTCAGCAACAATCCATATCACTGATTGAAAATAATGACAGTATATTCTGCATTTCCTTGAAATTTAAATACAACTTCAAACAACAGTGGTAAAATGGTGCATTTAATAAGATATACCATACAGCCAAAAGTATGTGGACACCCCTACTAATGGTTTCCAAATGGGATGTCCAAGCTTGTATGGGTGTGAAGGTTAGGTGTCCTATGTAGTGTACCAACTACAATGTAAACAAATTAAGTTTGCATGAAGAACTGCAATGAATATGGAGCATAATATCAAGGGTAAAATGGATAGGAGAAATAACATAGAAGACTAGATAAAAGGCATTATGAAACGCATGCTGTTAAGTAGACAAATATATGAACCATAAGTTGCATCCTACCAAAGTGTTTTCTACAGTGATGTATTATCCTCATCCTACTCCCCCTATAAATACTTCCCCTGCAAAGGATTCCTTGAAAATTAATGGGCCAACTCAACCATTGCATTTTATAAGCGGCTTGTATTAAACCTATATGGCCTCACATCCCGTGCAATGTGACCTTCCCACTTTGTGTCCCGGTATTCATTGTGTCAGTCAGGAAAAGGCAATATGTGAGTTTTAAAAGATGGTTTATTAAGATACAATAAAAGTGATTCAACACTAGAAATCCCTCATCAACTTGTAGGTGAGGGGATGTGAAATGGTTGCCTGGCTAGCCAAACTCTATGCTATAGAAATGAGTCTTACATCGTCACAAAATGTCCTGAATGGTTCCAGACACCAACAAGGCCAATAAATAATGATGGGTCCCACAAAATGTCTGGTTGGACAAGAGCCACAACATACATGGGTGAAACAATATTTAGAACCTTTGTGATTTGATACTTTCAATAGTTTGAGATAATACAATTATTGATACATTTGCTTTACGCCAGTGCTACCAGGTATGATCTTAGGCCTGACCTTTCCTCCTAATTCCCATTAATCTCTCTCTTCATACACTGCTCAAAAAAATAAAGGAAACACTAAAATAACACATCCTAGATCTGAATGAATGAACTTATCGTATGAAATACTTTCGTCTTCACATAGTTGAATGTGCTGACAACAAATTTGCACAAAAATTATCAATGGAAATCAAATTTATCAACACATGTAGGTCTGGATATGGAGTCACACTCAAAGTCAAAGTGGAAAACCATGTGCCCGTATGACCTCCCTACAACGCCTGGGCATGCTCCTGATGAGGTGGCGGATGGTCTCCTGAGGGATGTCCTCCCAGACCTGGACTAAAGCATCCGCCAACTCCTGGACAGTCTGTGGTGCAACCTGGCGCTGGTGGATGGAGCAAGACCTATGTGCTCAATCGGATTTAGGTCTTGGGAACAGGTGGGCCAGTCCATAGCATCAATGTCTTCCTCTTGCAGGAACTGCTGACACACTCCAGCCACATGAGGTCTAGCATTGTCTTGCATTAGGAGGAAACCAGGGCCAACCGCACCAGCATTCATTCTAAAAACAGATGGTTCTTCAGGGGTTCTTTTGCATGCTTAAGTTGCTATATGGCATCTCTTATGGTTCTACATAGCACAATTTTTAAAGATAGGTGCTATATGGCACTTGAAGTGGTTCCCCTATGATTACAAGCCAATTAACTACTTTTAGTGCTATTTAGCAGCACCATTTGTTTTTAGAGTGTATGGTCTCACAAGGGGTCTGAGGATCTCATCTACCTCTGGCTAGCACATGGAGGGCTGTGCGGCCCCCCAAAGAAATGCCACCCCACACCATTACTGACCCCACGCCAAACCGGTCATGTTGGAGGATGTTGCAGGCAGCAGAACGTTCTCCACAGCGTCTCCAGACTCTGTCACGTCTGTCACAAGCTCAGTGTGAACCTGCTTTCATCTGTGAAGAGCACAGGGTGCCAGTGGCAAATTTGCCAATCTTGGTGTTCTCTGGCAAATGCCAAAAGTCCTGCACGGTGTTGGGCTGTAAGCAAAACCCCCACCTGTGGATGTTGGGCCCTCATACCACCCTCATGGGGTCTGTTTCTGACCTTTGAATGGAAACATACACATTTGTGGCCTGCTGAAGGTCATTTTCCAGGGCTCTGGCAGTGCTCCTCCTGCTCCTCCTTGCACAAAGGCGGAGGTACCGGTCCTGCTGCTGGGTTGTTGCCCTCCTACGGCATCCTCCACGTCTCCTGATGTACTGGCCTGTCTCCTGGTAGCGCCTCCATGCTCTGGACACTACGCTGACAAACACAGCAAACCTTCACATCAAACAAAAAATTTGCAATATGCATAAAAATGAAATTAGACAGTCTATGAAGTTCAAGGCTTAATATACTAGGTAGTTACAGGTATTCAAATCAACAAAATGACAAGGGTGCCCAAATTTATGCACCTGTCTAATTTCATTTTGATGCATATTGCACATTTTCTGTTAATCCAATGAACCTCATTTTATTACCGAAAAATTACTGTTACTGCTGATCCAAACATCCAATTATTTATAAATAAAAATCATGGTAATTGTCAGGTGTGCCTAAATTTAGCATACGACTGTAAAGAGCAATTAAGTTAGTGCTGTTTTTTACAACCTCTGTGCCCCACGAGACAGTTTTTTCAAAGGCTGGCCAGGTGGTAGACAAAAAAGGATAATAAAATAAAATAAGGAATCGCCTTAGCCCTGCAATGTGGAAAAAATATTGTTTCTATATAAAAACCTGTAAAGACAATACCCTCCCCCCCATACCTTGCAAAGACAAGTTATTGCACAAGCACTACTTTATAAAACAAATCCATTAAATATCAATGTACTGCACTATGTCCAACAATTGCACCATTATGTACCAACAACACAAAAGCTGTCACTACAAATCCACTCACTCAAACATTGCTATTTCCAAAAGCACAATAGCAATTTCACAGTTTAGGAACACTTTTGAGACATACATTTTGTTTGATTTCCTGTCTCAATCAGAGAAGTTCACATAAGTTTGATGTTTTGGAAACACTCCAAATCAAGATGATTGTATGACAATATGTTAGGAAAGAGTTCATTGTCTCAAACAGTTCTAATTCATTCAGTCAATTATCAACCCCTTACGAAACTATGCAGTTTGTTATGAAGGATGTGAATCGTTCAGTACGGCCAAAGAAACGTCTGTCTAAGCATGGTGGATTTAACCTTAACTTGTGTGTCATAATTGAAGATGCCAGCAGATGTCAATGTTGAGTAAAGGTTTTGAGCGTTTCAAAACCCTTGACTCAAGTGTTTCAATTGTCTCTGTTTCGGGAAAGCCTCGTTTTGCCCATCACTATGCCTGACAAGCCAAATCAGGTGTGCCTGTTCAGGGCTACAACGGCTCTGGAACATCTGGTGGTCACTGAGGAGAGGGATGAAGACCTATGCAAGGACTTAAAAACACAGGAAAAGGATCCACATATGAGGGATGAAGACCTATGCAAGGACTTAAAAACACAGGAAATGGATCCACATATGAGACACTAAACTAACTCAGTTTTGGGGTCTATAACACTTTGCTGTACCCAACTGAGCCTTGTTGGATATTGTGGATTACAAACATTAATTTGTTTCAGAGTGACGGCAAAAGGAACATGTGCAGAGAAAAAGGTACCTAAACACCTTTGCTGAACATAGTGGAAGGGGATTCATGGCGTAGGCATGTGTGGCTTCAACTGGAGCTGGCTCACTTGTCATCATTGATTATGTAACTGCTAATGGCAGCAGCACAAAAGATGGAATTGTAGAAACTGCAGGCTGGTTTGAGTTTAGGCCTGGCAGAGTATCAACAGGAAAGATAACCAGCTACACAGTATGCAAATAAAGGGCTTCAGACCAAGTGTTAAACATGACTGGTTTATTAAGCATAATGTTAACCTGTCCAAATGCATTTGGAAAAAGGGGACAGTGAAAACTTTGATTTCACTGTAAATGATTAGCTATTAATCCTTTTTCAATCACACTTAAAATTAGATAGAAGTTCTTTAAAATCCATTGAAATGCTAAATTTGGAGTGGTTCACAAAAATTATGAAACTCAATGATATCTGTATTAATGACCACGTAGCTGCTGTGACCTAGCAGGTGTTCAGAAAAATGTTAGGAAAATTAACAAAAAAAAGTTACAAATATATCCCATAGGGTTAAATGCAACATGTTGGAGGATTGTAGCTGTACATCAAAACATTTACATGATACATGCTGGTTTAACATATATTCAGATGCCAAAAGTCTCTCAATGGGGATATCACAAAGGTATGCCTTAACAGTGGCTGGCGAGGATGTTAAAGAAGTGGTAGACCTCCTCCTTGTCGATCACTGCCACCTCAGTGGAACACTCTGTACACTGGACAGGATGGTACAGCTCCTCTCCACCCAGACCCACCACAGCTCCTGAATTTGTCACTTCCATGGCTGAAGACGATGTTGGTGTTGACACTGCTGACTCTGGTTGACGTCCTTTCCTCCTCTTTCTGTTCCTCAGATTTTTCACATTGAGAGTTTTGTACCGTAAAATCTCTTCTTTGTTAACTGTGCAGTTCATAACAAACATGGCCCGGTATTGAGTCCTGTATTTGTCATGCCTGTGGACCAAAAAAAGAACAAGAGGATGAATTCATTTTTTAAATTATTATTATTATTATTCACCTTTGCAATTGTAGTTGATGTAATATTTAGCTATGTGATTTCTTCTGCGAGTTGGGATCTAGATGATAATGACAGCTACATGTCCTACCTTTGACAGTCCAGACACAGCGTAGTCATGCAGGCCGGGCAGTTCAGGACCGCATCACTGCTTGGAAGCCCCTCGGACTGCGCTCTTCGGTTTTGTGAAGATGGCAATCTTCTCTTAAGATTGTAGCTGACCAAATTGAAAATATACAAAACATGAATTGGTACCTGTGACCGAAACCATTCTCTAATCATATAATGGCCTTTCAAAACAGATTTGACACAGAGCTTGCTTCAGTAATCTAAGTCTGGAATAATAAAAAAATAATGTAAATAAAAGCTTTACAGGTAATTAGACAAACTCTTATGTAACATTGTGTACTATGGATGACCTGGTTATCAACCTCCTCAATTAGACAAGCTCTTATACAGAGGTCACTTTAATGCAGGATTCTGCGTTTTTTACGCAGAAAAATTTATGAAAACGCAGAAAACATATTGTCTTGCTTTCTGAACTCAGATTCCATTTAAATATGCAAATTCTAACTTTTTATTTGTTCACAGAGTTATCCAAAAATTCTGATCCTGCAAATCAAACAGGCTCTCCCCTCCTCATTTATGCGCAATGCGTGGTGTGTGTTTGTGTTGGAGAAAGTTACTGAACCTGTCATTCTCACGTCTCTCAGTGGTGAATACTGAGTGATCATTGGCTAATTCATCTGTCAAGATATTCACACGTGGGTTGATCACTTTGCTATGGTTTTAAATCTAAAGTATGTTGTCGAATCTGCTTAAGAAGTGTATATGTAGTTACGAGCTAAATGCTTATTATTATTAATCCTACGTTTTTCTTCTGGCAGATTTATTAGAAGATCACATGGAATTGTAGGGGTTAAAGCTATTTCATAATGCAGTATTGTCAGTTTATATGATTTATAAAAGGCGTGAATCTGTCTTTTGAGCAGTCAGGATCATTTTAAACCATACAAATGCGAGTGAGTTTTGTAACGTCATAGATACACTGAAGCGTATGATTGGTTCAGTAATGCACAGAAAACAAACTGAGGCTTTACCAGTAACACCGGCATTCAAAAATGCAGTGTTCAATCCCCAGTTCAATTATTATTTACTATGATAAACCAACATGTGATGGAGAAAAGTATGACGAAATTAGAAGAAAAATATCTCATACTTAGTAATTACTCAATGAATAATGACAGATGTTTGTCGAATGCTTGCATTTTTTCTAACGCTTATTTTTTATCTACACTGCCGATCAAGAACAATCATCACATCATCCATCAGATTTTATTACTGTAACTTGTTATTCATAAATACAACTTTTAACAGTATTCTAAAGGCATATTTCCTGCATTCTAGAGCAGTGAGTACAGCCCATGTAAATTTGTTAAATTAGAGCGCAGGTAAAATCTTTCAAACGCAGATTTTTGGAGGTTGCGTTTTTGGGTGCAGACTTTTGAATGCTAACGCAACATTGTGTACTATGGTCGACCTGGTTACCCACTAATCTATTAGACAAACTCTTATGTTTCATAGTGTACTTGGATGCACTGGTTACCTCGTCCTCTTGGCATCCACCCATGCCTGATCTCGGTCATCCTCATCAGGGTCGTATAGTAGCTCATCATTTGTGGGGATAGTTCGCTGCTTCTTGCGTTTCTGACCTATCGAGTTGCCTGCAGGAGAGGATCAACTGAGCATGAGTTTCTATAGCATCAGTGTAAGATAGTGTTTTTTTGTGCAAGGACATAGCGTTTACGGCTAGATTTAATTTATATCAAAGAGGCATTGTATTTACATTTTCATAGACGAAAAGACCTGCATTACAGCAGTCAAATTCACAAAAGGCCTGTTGCATTACTTTTTCATGGTCATCAATATTGGATGCAATGACCAATCCCATGTAAAATTCCACAAATCACATTGGACATTCAAACTCTCCAATAACAATGTTCAACATAAATGCTCCATCCAATCATTTGGCCTGGGTTGTCCAGCAGCCTCAGCAGCTGGGCTCTGATGCACATGTACTGCTGCAGCATGAGTTAGAATCCAGCCCAATTCTCTTTAAGCCACAACTTTCCACTTTGTCTTTTACATTCACAATCTACCAAATAAAGCATAAAGGTGCCAGAAAATATTGCAGTTACACCTCCAACACCTGTCAAACATTTACATTTTAGTAATATAGCTGGTGCTATTATCACTGCAATACTGAAACAAGGATTGGTATACTAATGAATTCAAGCAGCGCACTTACCTGGAACCTTTTCCTCGTCATCTGAATCAGAGTCGAAATAAACATTGTCATAAAACTCTGGCTGTGGTAATCCATGGGTTGCTGCATTGCCATTGGTCCTTGAAGCATCCCCTGAGATGGACAGTTGAAAAAAGTAACAAATGAGTATTGGTTTACAATATATTAGTGATCCCAGATAATCACAGAGACAAATTAAATTAATACTGCTAATGTGTTAATACCATTTACAACAACAGACTATTTTTGGTTAACTCGTGACCCAAACCAATGTTGATGCTATAAGAACACTCCACCTGCTGAGGCTACAGGCTGCGCCCATTTGCACTCCATAGTCTTGATGGTAGTACTGAGCTCTTCCTCCATCTCTTTCTCAAACTCATCTCCACTGGACGACTCGCTCTCCCCTGTCAAGTATTCTCGGATGAGCTTCTTCTTCTGGTCCGGTGTTCCGTTCAACAGCACATCCAGTTCATCCTCAGAGCTGCAAATACAATGACAACGTAGCTAGGTCACGGTGTGCAGTTTTAAATGTGAAGACGTTGGTCAGTAGTCCGTTCCGTTTCTGAAAACATCTTTCTGCTACAGTAACAAAGTAAGTGTACTCTACTTACTTAGCGGAACTGGGGGGCATTGATACAGATTTACCGAAATTGAATCTTCCTTCACGTAAACTTGAATGTTAAAGACCTCCAAATCAAACAGTCTATCCAATCATTACATTTGAACACTTGTATGCAAGCTAAATCACCGACTAGTTACCATGTTTGCGCTAAACGACCATTTTACGTAGCTAGCTAGCTAGCTAGCTAACGACGTGTAGTAGCAAACCAAACGCTAACCCAAAAAAACATATTACCTGTCTTCAGCTCTTTCTTCGTCACTCGGCTCCTCTATCTCATATGAATCATACTCCATCTGTCTATTCATTTTGTCTTTCAAGAAAATGGGTAAGACGTAAATGTAAACAAGGGAACTCTACATGCAAGCGACGATCTTGTAACATAATTATACTTCCTCTTGACGTCATTGTACTTCCGATTCTTGCTGCTCTCTCTCAGTTCCCCAATCCCAAAGAATGGCTGAATCCCAATATGCATACTACATACTACATACTAAAAGTACGTACTACGCAGGTGGTGCTAAAGTACGTACTATTAAGTGTATCGTAAGCGAGTATGCTAGCATAGGGGATATACTAACGCGTCATAACTTTGCATCTAAAATTAGACCACTTCCAGAAGCGATGAAGCCCGCGAAGCTTGAACAGT